>PVIU01003967.1:16916-135076 GCA_004026605.1 Ondatra zibethicus
CTCCTCCTCCTCCTTCTTCTTCTTCTTCTTTGTTTTTTTTTTTTTTGTTTTTTGAGACAGGGTTTCATTGTAGCTACCAAGCCAGTCCTGGAACTAGCTCTTGTAGACCAGGCTGGCCTTGAACTCACAGAGATCCTCCTTTCTCTGCCTCCCGAGTGCTGGGATTAAAGGAGTGCACCACCACCACCCGACTAAACCCTTTCTTCCTAAAGCTGATGATCTATCACTTTGAGTAGATTCAGTTATGTGATATGATGGAAGAAAAATTTTATTTAGGAATATTGATTTCCTGAAACAAATTTTGATGGTATCAGGTAACCATTGGAGCTGTAAATGCAATAAATCTTCCCCACTCTGTCACTCTGTGTGTTTCTCTCTTTCTCTCTCTCTCTCTCTCTCTCTCTCTCTCTCTCTGTGTGTGTGTGTGTGTGTGTGTGTGCGTGCGTGCATGCACACTCATGTGCTCATATGGTTCTGTGAAAGTCAGAGGGCACCTATAGGTGTCTACCTCAGTTTCCCTCCACATTCTTTTTTGAGGCAGGATCTCTCACTAGCTCTGAACTCTAGTTGGCTAGACTGACTGACTCATTAGTTTAATTTCTTTCTGTCTGTGTTCTCAGCACTGGATTGCTGACATTGATAACCTCATCTGAGTTTTTATGTGGGTGCTGATGACCCAAGGTCAGGTCCTCACGCGTGTGCCACAAGTACTTCATTTAGTGAGCCATCCATCTCCTCTGCTTTTCGAATCTCTTTCATCTCTCTTCTCTGTTTTGTTTCTGGAATCTGCTAACAACAGTTCTAAATCTCTTTTTACTTTTTTCTCCATTTTCTACTGTCATACATTCTTTCTTTCTCCCATATTAGATTATTCCCTGGATTTCCTCTATTAAAATGTTCCTTTTTAAATTCAAAGCCATCATGTGAATCTCTTTAATTGAATATCTTTCATTGAGTATCATGTTTGCAAACATGGGCCATAACCTATTTAACTTTGATGTTGCGTTGCTATTAATTCCAAATTTACCAAATTATCTTGCTTCCCCAAAACTTAAGCTTTGCACTTATTCAATGATTCTACATGCCTGTGTTATCTCACCTAGTCATTGAGACTAAAGCTTTAAAATCACCTCCGTTTCTTACATTTTCCTTACTTCCTGTATTCTAGAAACAAACTACTTTACTGACTACTGATGACAAAGAGTAAATGAGATCCTAGGGCATTAATTTTTACTGAAACTTTTGCTTCCCCGCTCTGAAGAAGCTCCTAATATCTTAAGGCAAAAATGAAGGGTGTAATCAGGGAGTACTAATTATTCAGCTTTTAATATCTATTAGATCTTAATAAATGGTGGAATTTTGTAGGACAAAGAAAAAAGACATACCAGGTCTCATGTCCTTATGCTCTTAACATTTCATCATGTTATTCTCTTTTACCCACCTATAATATCCTCCTTCATCACATCAACCTGTCAGCATCCACTTGACTTTATTCATTTTGTTTAATATTTGTTTTCCAACTGATTGTAAGTATAGGTACTTATTTGTGAATGTATGCATCAGTATAAGCTCTCTCATTAACTTTGTGATTACTAATTAGCATTGAATTTGCATATTATAAGTGCTCAAGATACATTTGCTAAATCAAGGGGTATGAGAACAATATGCTATTAAGGACAGCAGAAATTCAGTTTATACACTGACTTTCTGTTTGTTTCAGCTTTTTCTTCCATGAACATATGAAGCAGGAGATGATACTTGGATCCTTTTTCTTCACTTATTAATGATTCTAATTGTTCAAATTTACAGAGTGTAATGCAATAATTTGATAGATTTATACAATGTATAATAATCATATCAAAGTAGCAAGTCTTTCCATCTCTTTAAATACTTTAAAACTTTTTGATTAATATAAAATAATTATAGATATTAATGGAGCACATTGAACTATTTTAAGACATGCATACAGTATGTGATGAATAAATCAGGATGAGTAATGTGTTCATCTCTTTAGTGTTACATTTGTTTGGAGACTTTGATTGAGTTTTCCTTCATATTCATAAAGTATGTAAGAGATTATTGTCAATAATAAATCTCCCCACTGTTCCACAGAACACAAGTTCTATCTCCTTTCCATTTAACCGTGTTGGGTGTCTGTTACGTAACCTCTAGGTACCTTCCCCATCCATTTAAATTTCGAATACTCTACTAAACATTTTGATCCCCACTTTTCAAAGAATGTGGGGGAAGATGTAGTTGTGTCGCTCAGTGTGTGACTTGTCACACTGCACACAATATGTAATTGTGTAGTGAAGTATCTACAGCCTGGTGCCTTGCAGCCATCAATAGCTTCTTCTAAGTGAGCTCCACCACAAATGTGCCTGTTACTCAACTATGCTATCAGCCACTAAGAAGTTGAAGTTTATCGCATATGGGGATTCAATGGTAGTGGATAAGAATTATCCATATCTCCTAATCTTTCTGTTCTACTTTTCAAGCTGTGACTAACACTTGTTTCATATTTAAAACTATAGAAAAGTTAATTTTTACTGATTTATTTTGTACCTGAAGAAATAAAATATACCAACCTTTAATATTTATTGAGTGCTTGAAACATACTAGCCACTTCACATATATTGCTTCACTTAATCTTTTTAGCTACTCTATGAATTATTCATCCCATTTTATGTATGGAAACTATATATCAGAGTGATGAAGCAACAGCCCAAGTTTATAGTCCCAGAATGTAGGAATACAGCGTTTGGCAACTCGCTCTAACATGGTACCCACTCCTCTTATCACCATACATTTTGCCCTCAACTACTAAAAACAAATGGGTATATGATGTAAAGAAATTATGGGAATGTCATTTCAAAATATACAAACTTGGGCTTGTAACGGTGGTTCACACCTTTAATCCCAGAGCACAGGAGGCAGAGGAATGCAGATATCTGTGAGATCAAGGCCAGCCTGGTCTACAGGACAGGTTTCAGGCCAGAGGGGATACAGAGTGAGGCCCTGTCTCAAAAAGAATTTTTGCAAAATCAGTATTTTGATTATTTTAAGCTGAGACCACTTGTGTTAGATGATGAAAGAACCACTCGTCTTTCTCAGCATTCTTGTGCTATATGCTTGTGGAGGGAGTTCCTTTACATACCCAGGCTGGAAAACAAACTTGACTGCACGTGAACCAGTAATTTAGTTGCCCTGGACCTTAGTGCAAACTCTTCAGTAATACCTATCATCACCAGCTTCTTCCTATTGCCATACTCAATATCTCTTAGCAGCAGATCTAGGATTTACTCTTCCTAAGCCAGCACCATGTTTGGGTAATTTCTTTGTGCTCTATTCACTTATAAAGATCTCCATTCAAATGTAAGTTAACCAAAACCTTTATGTCATTCTCTTCCAAATCATCCCTTTTATTATTTGGTTCTCAGTTTGTGTAAGGACTAAGGAAGTAGATGAATCTTTTTTTGCTTTCAATGGGAACTTGAGGACAGAATGTGCTGCTGTTTTCTTGTGCAAGAAGGTATACATTCATTTACTCATAAAGGTTTACTTGGTGCACAGTGTGTCATGGCTTGTGGTATGTTTTTAAATTCAGAACTTACCTTGAGGTATTATATTTGCCCGTTCTCTTAATGTTAGTTCTAGATTTTCAGATGTTGAAATTTGAATAGATGGCTTTTCCAGGATTTTCATCTCTAAAAATTCTAAATCTCATTGTCAGTAAACTAAAATGACGAGATTTTGTGACTTGTAGAGCAAATATTTTCTGCTATAAGTCAATACCCAAAACAACTTAGCTATTTAAGATAAGGTTGATAATCTGACATTCTATCAGGTGGCTTTGATTAACAGGATATTCACTTGACAAATAGGTGAAAATTTGAAAATAAATTAAGTACAAAGAATTTGGAAAATGTGGAAATGAATGAACTAGATACTATTCCTTCTTCACTGGATGATATTTGTACAGACACATTCTCTAAAGTAGGATCTTCTAATTCGGCAGTCCCACCCTGAAAGCCCCACAAGGGATGAAGACTATCTTCATTTTAAACTCCCATTTTTGCTCTTGTTTTGGTCTTTTGAGGGCATTATACATCTATGTGATGGGAGATTTACAAATATCTAAGAAGATAAATACTCTGCCTTTGTTTGGTACACCAGAAGAACTCATCTATCATTTGTGAATCCCTCTGTTGCAGGGCAGGACGATAACCCTCAATAGACTCAGTATATTTGGCTGATTGCTATTGTTTTTGTTAATCTCATGTCATTGGTTAACAGATGTCACAAAAGATACTGGTCCAAGGATGGGATTTCTGTGGCAAGACCAAGATTCGTTATATGTTATTATTCACTCGAAGATGATGAGCACTGTGTTAAGATTCAAAAGAGATCCTGAAAAATTTCACAGAAACATACACTTAATCATTTTCTGCATGATTTCAACTTTCAGAAATTATATGGATTGTCCCTGTTTATAAATAATTCTTGGTATTTTAAGTATTTTTAATGGTCAACTCTTGAAGTCTGCATCAACTCTGCTTTATCTGTGAAATAGAAATCTATAAAAACCCAATCCTGTAACACTTCTAATTAATTAAAGACATTGAGAGACCAGTGCCCCTGTTTTGATGAGAAGGCAAATTGATTATCTTTTTATTATTTCTCTATATTATTTGATCAAATTGGCATAAAATACCTGCTTCATCATTATATTGTGTAATGTACAATCTCTAAGGAATGCCACTTATGGCTGGTTTGTGGGGAGTTGGACAGATATTTGCTCTGGAGACCTGCTGTCACTGTCAGTTTTACAGTGTCTCTCACATTTTCATAAAGTACTAGGCTGCCATTGTCAACAGTGCCCATCTGAACCACACTAGCTATGGAATTAAAAATGTTCACTAAACATTAGGCATGAGCTCATGAGATCAGAATAGAAGTTAATCTACAATATATACATAGCCCCTTCCCAGACCTCTAATGTATTATGTGCTTTACATAGAAAAATGTTGAATAAATTAATATAATTTGCTTTAAATACTAGCCATGACATAAAACATGTTTTCTGCCTTCTCATTTTCTAATTTAGATTTGTTGCTCAGAATTTCTTGATTTTGGGATCTTGCAATACTAAGTTGTTACAGATTATTTTGCTCTTGCTCCAAAAAGGAAGCATTTACCCACCCTGACCACTGCATCCATAAGTAAGTAGTGATTACTTTTCATGACATCTTTTCCTCCTCAAATATGTTCTATATTAAAATCCTGCTTTACATAACCCTTGCATGGCTTTGCATATGAAATACTAAAACATCATCTGTTTTAATGAAATAGTCAACCTAGTACTTGAGAAAATTATATTTATGGCCCATAGACTAGCTACCCTCCAACATGAGACAGTTGATGCATTTCTAGAAACTTCAAATTAATCCTTTTCATTACAGGAGTAGGTACCCATGAAAATGAATAGAAATTGCTGATCTCATTAAAGGCTGAATTGAAACCAATTCTTATGGTGGCAGTAGCTACAACCTATGATAATTTCCCTAGCTGCTGTATGAGTTAAATCCTATAATTACTTTTTAAAAATCTAAATAGCACAATTTTGGTTGTATTATAATTTTTATGTGTATATTTGTGTGCATGTTGGAGGACTGGTATAGAGATGTATTTAAATAACCTTGTATTTTAATTGTGTTGGTTGGCTTTTTACATGCATAGAGATTTATAGATGTCTTTTTACAGACATACTTTCCCCTGTAATTCTTTTTGATCCTCATTCTCATTTTGAGAGACTGATCCTTAGATTATGACTCTCGTTATAAATGCATACTATGCTAGAGGGCTATTTTTATGCGCACAGACTCAAATCATTCTGGGAGTTTAATTTTTCGTCTCTAGTTTGAAACAGATTTTTAAATTTAAAAAGATGAAGACTTTAGTCCTTGTCCTGGGGCCTTGATTTAAGGTTTAGACAGAAGGTTAAATATCAAAACTTTCCGATAAACCAAGTGCATATATTTCTGAACAAGGGTCTGGTACCATCTGCACAGGGCATTGGTTCTTCTAGCTAAACAGTGAGAGTCTGTTTACAGAAGAACACATAATTTACACAGGACAATTGCCTTTCTATCAAACAGAAGAGAAGAGGCGTGTTCATTTGTCATTACAAGCACACCATTTCCTTATTGTTAAGTTAATGCCTTTCCCTAAAAGGAGATTAGTCACGGGAAGTAAAGAAATTGGACCTGGCAGGCAGCATCCAGGAATGGATACAGATTTGAAATTCCTAAAAAGCCTGTGAGTTCAGATTCATTTAGAATATCTTCAAAACATCACCAGAGTATACTGGTATATCCACATTTACCTACCAGGATTGTTTCAGAATCACAATTACTTAACTTTTCATAGTAGCAGTAGGCAGGCAAATAGACAGTTACTCTGAGTAGACATTGATGAAATTATTGGGTACTGCCTGAAGAAATCAAGCACAAAGACTATGAGGCATAGAAACTAATCAGGATAGGTCATAACTTGATTTTAGTTAACATCTATCCTATATGAGAAAATGACCCCATCATCTTTAAAAACTTAGATACAATAGGTAATTATCATTGTAGAGACTTTACATTCACTCTCTGATTCTTTCCGTAGTTGAATCTCATACTATGAACACAAGGATGATAATACTAGGCCAGAGAGCCTTTAAATATTTATGTAGAATCCCCTTCACTTTGTACTGTGAAGCTCTGCAATGCTGGTTGAAAAAATGAATCTTGTCTCTAGGACTTTGAATTTGAATGTTAGGAGAGAAAAACTGGAAAATCTTAGTGACACTACAGCTTTCAACAACAGATATTCTATTAAGATTTCATTCATAAGTCACAATCAGGGAATTATGAATATAAGAATAAATTTTGAATATAACAAAATTATGAAAGTATTATTATGCAAGAATGTATATAATGCTGATACTATGCTAAATATATTTTAGAGTCTATAATGCAAACTAGCCTTAATTTAGGGTCTTCCTTAACAAAATTGAGAGAAAAGCATACATTTAAAATTGCTTGATATGGGGAGCCTTACAATATTAACTTGTTACATCAATTTATTTTATCCAAACTATGTACTTAGACTTTCTTTTAGCAAAGGTGAGGTGTGTTATTTCAAGAACTGCTACCTCATCTATATGGTAGTTTTAATAGGAAAACATAAAGTCTAGGGAGCTATATTCCTATAGGTGAAGTAATGGAAAACAGGAGGGTAAAAGGTTGAAAATGTGTTGTATGCTGTCAAGTTTTAAAAAAGAAATGAAAAGGAAAAGAAAACATTATGTTAGACTCAGTTCAATCTGACTTTAAAGCATACTTGTTGAGAGTCTTTGAGCCAAAAACAATAGTGCATCAGTATCTTTATCCATAATCTGTAAAACTCAGTGTATCTAGCATTTGGTTTTGTGAGTGTTGAAGATGGTAGAGGTGAAGTGATGTAGTTTTAGTTTGCCTGTGGCTTTTCTATGAGTGCACTGCTTTGTTAGGTGAGGAAAGCGGTCCAAGTTCCATCATCTTTTTATCACAGGGTACTTTAAAGGCCCATAATTATTAAAGTTTTCACCTTCAGAGTTGCCATTGCAGACGTGTTGGTGAGTAAACTTAGGATAATTTCACAGATATTCCACCCTGTGATTTATTATAGTCACTGACATGATAAGAATCAGTAGGCAAACAAAGGGTTACACAGTGCCCTAAAGCTCCACTATATTTACAGATGAAGATGAATGGCTTCACTCTTAAATTATCTTCACAATTATCTTTAACTCTCTGTATAACACAAAACCCTATTAAACTTGCTTGAGTACTTCATTCTTAGGGAGTTGACATGATAGAGCTTGCATGATTCCCCATGTGCTATACTCTAAATTTTAAAGCCATAGAAGAATACCACACCTTACAGATGGTCATGTTGCCATGGAAAATGGGAGTGGTGTCTACATTGGACAATCTTTTCTGGAACAAAAATAAATGTTTCTGAACACATTACTCTCTAGAGCAATCATGCTCAGCCTTCCTAAGGCTTCTTTCGTTTAATACTGTTCCTCATGTGGTGACCCCCAGCTATAAAATTATTATTGTTGCTACTGTGAAATGGTCACTTGAGCCCCAAGAGGTCATGATCCATAGGTTGAAAATCACTGCTCTAGAGTATCTGTGGCTCGCTTCACTTTTTGAGTGCAAATATATAAACCCTTCTGGTATTTTACTGTTTCTCTGATATCTTTTACTGCTGCAGTTTTTTATTATTGTTTTTGATCTGTAGAATTCCTAATTAATTCATCCATTTCAATTTAATGTGTTTTTCCTAAACCGTTTTGGATCTTGTGATGGCTCTTCTTGGTGGTCAACTTGACTACATCTGGAATTAATTAAAACATAAGCAGATAGGTACATCCACAAAGGATTTTTCTTAACTAAATCATGTGAGGTGGGAAGTTCAATCCAGAACCTTTGAGGTGGGAAGATCCATCTTTAACCTGGACCAAACTTTCTGGTGGCAAGGAATATAAAGGACAGAAAAAAGGAAAGTGTTGCTCTTTAACTGTTTGACCTCTCTTGCTAGATAGTTTATTTCTTCACTGGCATTAGAGCCTATTTCTTCAGTATTCCAGCATAAACTGAACCAGCTGAGACTACTGCATTTTCTATTGGTAGATAGTCATTGTTGGACTTGCCAGACAACATCCTGTATTATATATAAGCACACACACACACATACACACACACACAGAGAGAGAGAGACAGAGACAGAGACAGAGAGACAGAGAGAGAATCTGCACCAATCAAGAACCACTATAATTTTTAAAACTTGTTTTGTTTTATAAACAACTTAATTCTTGGTCAAATACCTGTTTTTATGAATTCATCATCATTATAAGTCTCTGATCAGAACAAGCCAACAAAAAAATCTAAAGTGTCCACATGAGAAATATGAGAGTAGAGAGAAAATGAGCAAAACTACAGTTAGGTATTCTAAAGACAAACACCAGTAAATATATGAGAATATTCAATTTCAGAGGGGTTGAGAAAAATATTTTCTTACCTTAAAAAGTTTCCTCTCTCGAATCCTAGATGGATGTACTATTATTTTGATTCGCTATCACTGCAGCAAGAGGAGCATGTAATCCTATGACAATCCCATAGAGAATGCGGAGAATTGCTGGGAGTCATGTGCAGCCAAGGTTATCCAGTGAGGAAATCATTTTTGCTTCAGGTACAGGTTCCAAACAGCAAAAATGAATATTTTCAAAGCATTTCATATTACTTGGAGAAAAGTAAACAATAAAGGAGATATTTCTGTCACTGACAATGTTTGATAAAAAATATTTTTGGAGTGATCAATAAATTAAAGGTATGGTATTAAGTTTCACACTATCAACATGCTTAGACAAAGTAGCCTGTTACTTCTTGTAGTGTGTACAGCTTATGAGATTGAATTGAATGTTTTACTGTGAAGAGGGCAACTACAAAATGAATTTCCTTCTTATATTATTGAAAATCTTGAGAGGGATTCAGGTGTTTCGGATAGAATGATTATAATTTTCACTATGAAGAGATTGAAGCACTAATAATTTTTCAGGACTCCACATAGAAGGTATCATAGAACTATCTATGGTCTAGAAACAAGTAAATATGGAAAGGAATCCTACACTGTTTATTTAGAACAATTTTTCACATCTGTTAATGGAAATAGCACATCAGTTATTTAGAGCTTCTAGAAAATAAAGGCAGGTAGACCTCTCTGCCAAGTGGAACATTCAGCCACCTTCCTCCCTCCCATCCTCTCGTCTCTCTCCTCTCTCTCAATGCTAAGTTCTTCTAGTATACCTCTTGGTGTTCTTCTCTCAACAAATCCTCTGTTTTTCTTATATGATGTCATTAGAATCACTCTTTTTTTTGTTTTTCTTTTTTCCCATATGTTTATTGATTTTTATTGAGCTCTACATTTTTCTCTGCTCCCCTCCCTGCCTCTCCCCTTCCTTCAAACTTCTCCCAAGGTCCCTATGCTCCCAATTTAATCAGGAGATCTTGTTTTTTTCTACTTCCCATGTAGATTAGATCCAATTATGTCCCTCTTAGGGTCATCATTGCTGTCTAGGATCTCTGGGGTTGTGATTTGTGGGCAGGTTTTCTTTGCTTTATGTTTAAATACCACTTATGAGTAAGTACATGTGATAATTGTCTGTCTGGGTCTGAGTTACCTCATTCAAAATGACATTTTCTAGCTCCATCCATTTGCCTGCAAAATTCAAGATGTCGCTATTTTTGTCTGCTGTGTAAATTGTGCAAATGTACCACATTTTCCTTATCCATTCTTTGCTCAAGGTGCATTTAGGTTTTTTCCAGGTTCTGGCTATGAAAACAATGCTCTGTGAACATAGTTGAGCATATGTCCTTGCGGTACGATTGAACATCCTTTGGGTATATACCCAAAAGTATTCCTTTTCCTGAGAATTTGCCATACTGATATACAGAGGGGCTGTACCAGTTTGCACTCCCACCAGCAATGCAGGAGTGTTATCTGATTTTTGACAAAGAAGCAAAAAAATGTCAAATGGTAAAAAGAAGGCATATTTAGCAAATGGTGCTGGCATAACTGGATCAACATGTAGGAGAATGAAAACATATCCATACATATACATATATATATAAAACCATACATGAACCTCGAGTCCAAATGTATCAAAGACCTCAACATAAAGCCAGTCACACTGAACCTCATAGATGAGAAAGTGGAAAGTATACTTGAATGGATTGGCACTGGAGACCACTTCCTAAATATAATCCCAGGAGTACAGACACTGGGAGAAACAATTAACAAATGGGACCTCCTGAAACTGAAAAGTTTCTGTAAAGCAAAGGTCATGGTCAACAAGATAAAACGACAGCCTACAGAATGGAAAAAGATCTTCACTAACTCCACATCAGACAGAGGTCTGATCTCTAAAATATGCAAAGAGCTCAAGAAATTGGCCATCAAAAGAATAAATAATTCAATAAAAAGTGGAGTACAGACCTAAACAGAGAACTCTCAACAGAGGAATCTAAAATGGCTGAAAGACACTTAAGGAAATGTTCAACATCCTTAGTCATCAGAGAATGCAAATCAAAACAACTCTTTGAGATTCCATCTTACACCTGTCAGAATGGCCAACATCAATAACACTGATGACAACTTATGCTGGAGAGGTTGTGGAGTAAAGGGAACACTCCTGCATTGCTGGTGGGAATCAAGCTGGTACTGTTGGGATGATTTGGAGTCCTGACCTCCAGCTGCTCTTCCCTGTTAGAGATCTTTCCTTTCCTTCTGATTTGAGTTGCTGAAAGCTGTGTCAAAGTAGTTTACCAGCTCTGCTTCACGAGCACGTGTTGCCTTGCCTTGAGGATCAGAGGATCAGGTTTTCACCAGTTGGCTCACCTGACTGTTGGGTATATAAGCCTCTGTGGTGCTATTGAATAAAGGGCTTCTTACCAGTGACTAGAGGTCCGTGTCTCTGTCTGTCTGTCTGTCTGTGCTGTCTCTGTGTGTCTTTGTGTGTTTCAGCCTCCAGCCCCTTGCCCGAAGTTCGCGAACTGTATGGTAGGGCATAGAACGCAGACAGGAGTTATGTGCGCTGCAGGTACAGCCCCTTTGGATGTCAGTGTGATGATGTCTCAGAAAATTAGGAAACAACCTTCCTCAAGACCCAGTAATACCACTTTTGGGTATATATCCAAGGAATGCTCAATCTTGCCACAAGGGCATGTACTCAACTATGTTCATAGCAGCTTTGTTTGTCATAGCTAGAATCACTCTTTTGTGAGTGTGTGTGCATGCATGTGTTTGTACATATGTGAGAGGATCAATCTTCTCCAAATATGAGCTGTTTATAGGACATCCAATCATAATCCAAGGTGATTAACTTTCTCTCTCTTTTTTTAATTTATGAGATTTTTAAGAAAAATACCAATTCAAGTTCTCACTCCCTCCCCTCCTCCCATCCCTTCCATACACCCTCCCACTTTACCCCCACTTTACCCCCACTTTACCCTTTCTTAGGAGAAAGGGTAAGGCACATTGCCTTGTGGAAGGTCCAAGGCCATGTCTACTATATCTATGCTGAGCAAGGAGAATAGGATCCCAATACATCCAAAGAGAATAGGATCCCAATAAGGCAGTACATACAGTAGTTATATATCCTGCTGCCACTGCCAGTGTCCCCTCAGTCTGCTCCAGCCATGCAACTATTAACCACATTCAGAGGAACTAGTTTGCTCCTATGCAGGTTCCTTCCCAGTTCAGCTGGTGTTGGTGAGGTCCCATTAACATAGGCAGACTGTTTCAATGGGTCTTGGCCTCCTTGCTCATATTCTCACTCCTTCCACTCTTCAACTGGACTTTAGGATCTCAGTCTAGTGGTCCAATGTGGGTCTCTGCCTCTGGCTCCATCAGTAACTGGATGAAGATGAAGGCTCTATGGTGATATATAAGATTATCTTCAGTCTGACTACAGAGTAAGTCAAGATCGGGCCCCCTCTCTTCTATTGCCCAGGGTCCTAGGTGGGGTCATCCATTTGGATTTCCCCTAGAGCCAGGTTTCTGTTAACCCTATAATGGCTCCCTCAATCAAGATATCTCTCTCCTTGCTCTCATCTTTGTCCTTTCTCTATCTTGACCATCTATTCCCTCAAGTTTTCCTCTATCCTCCCCTCTTCCCCACCACCTCCATGCTCAATCACACCAGTCAATCCTATCTGTTTTCAATTTCTAGGTGGGTTTATATATATATATTTTTCTTTGGGTTCACCTTATTACTTAGCTTCTCTAGGATCATGAACTATAGACTCAATGTCCTTTGTTTATAGCTAGTATCCACTTATGAGTGAGTACATACCATATTCATCTTTTGGGTCTGGATTACTTCATTCAGGATAGTGGTTTCTAATTCCATCCATTTGCATGCAAAATTCAAGATGTCATTGTTTTTTACCACTGAGTAGTACTCTAATGTGTAAATGTGCCACATTCTCTATCCATTCTTTGGCTGACAGGCATCTAAGTTGTTTCCAGGCTTTGGTTATTACAAATAATTCTACTATAATCATAGTTGAAAAAATGCTTTTTTAGTATGATTAAACATCTTTTGGGTATAGGTCCAAGAGTGATAATGGTGGATCCTGAGGTAAGTTGATTCCCAATTTTCTGAGAAACAGCCATACAGATTTCCAAAGTGGTTGTACAAGTTTACACTCCCACCAGCAATGGATGAGTGTTCCCCTTACTACACATCCTTTCCAGCATAAGCTATCATTAGTGTTTTTGTTCTTAGCCATTCTGACAGGTATCTCAGAGTTGTTTTGATTTGCATTTTCCTGATAGCTAAGGATGTTGAACATTTCCTTAAGTATCTTTTGGCCATTTGAGATTCTTCTGTTGAGAATTCTGTTTAGTTCTGTACCCCATTTTTTAACTGGGTTATTTAGAATTTTAATGTCTAATTTCTTGTGTTCTTTATATAATTTGGAGATCAGTCCTTTGTCTGATGTGGGGTTGGTGAAGATCTCCCATTCCGTAGGTTGCCTTTTTGTCTTAATGACTGTGTCCTTTGGTTTACAGAAGCGTCTCAGTTTCAGGAGGTCCCATTTATTCATTGTTGCTCTTATTGTCTGTGCTACTGGAGTTATACATAGGAAGAGGTCTCCTGTGCCCATGTATTACAGGCTACTTCCCACTTTCTCTTCTATCAGGTTCAGTGTGGTCGGATTTATATTGAGGTCTTTATTCCATTTGGACTTGAGTTTTGTGCATGGTAATATATATGAATCTATTTTCATTCTTCTACAGGTCCATTTGATTGGAAAACCTATTCCCAACCCTTTGCTCTGAGGTAGTGTCTGCCTTTGTCTTTGAGGTTGAGGTGCGTTTCTTGTATATAGCAGAAGGCTGGGTCTGTACTGTCAATGTCTGTCTCAGAAAGCCTCTGAGGTCTCTATATGCCTGCTCTCTTGGTCTTCTCTCCTGGTTTTCTCTTTTGGTGCTCTCTCTTAATCACCTCAGTGTTGTAGCAAGCTCTTAGTCAATCTTAAGTCCCCACAATATTGGAGCAAGCTGTGTTTCAGAGTTCCACCAAGGTTGCAGGAGGATAAGTGGGTTTGGGGGCCGGGTATGGCTAGTAGTTTGGATGGCGGCTGGATGGGTTTGGGGTTTGGAGGATCCTAGCCGCAGGAAACACAACTTTCTTTTTTTTTTTTAATTTATCTTGAGACTAGAGTCAGTACAGATTATTAAAGAGCTTACTCAAACTTGCATAGAGATAATGTCTTAGTTGGGGTTTCAGTTATGTGCTGAAACACCATGACCAATAGTAAGCTGTAGGGAAAGGGCTTATCTGGTTTACACATCTACACTGTTGTCATCACTGAGTGAAGTCAGGACTGGAACTCAAAGAGGGCGAGAAGCTGGAGGCAGGAGTTGATACAGAGGCTATAGAGGGTGGATATTCACTTGCTTCCTTATTATGGCTTGCTTAGATTTTTTTTTACAGAACCCAGGACCACCAATCCAGGAATGGCACCACTCAGAATGTGTTGGGCCCTCCCCTATCAATTATTAATTAAGAAAATGCCCTTCAGCCAGATCTCATGGAGACATTTTCTTACTATAGTTCTCTTTCAGATAATTCCAGCTTGGGTCAAATTTACATAAAATTAGCCAGCAACAATGACCCCTTGTCAATTTGACACACAAACACATTACTGTTAAACCATAACCTTTCCTTTCTTGTTCTTCACCATTATCGCATATTAATATCAACATTACAATAAAAAACATTTCACATTTTAAAAGTCCTTCAGTATTGAAAATCCATGAATTCAATTTTTTTAAATACACAGTCTTTAAAAATAAAAGTATCTCAACTGTGAGATCTTATAAAATCAAAAATAAAGAAAATACTTTCTTACTTCAAGAGGAAAGAACCAGGGCACATTCACAATTTTTAAAAAACAAAAACAAACTCCAGAAGTGTAAATAACTCAATGTCCAGTTATTTGGGATTCACTCATGATCTTCTGGGCTCCTCCCAAAGGCTTGGATCTCTTCCCTGGCACCATTCTCTTCAGAAGTCAGCTTGTCTTCCAGGGTCCAGCTGGCTCCACTCCACTGCTGCTGCTGTTCCTGGTGGTCATCTTATGGTACTGCCAGTTCCCAAATTGCTGAGGTCCCTTGCTAGACTGTACTTTCACCAGTAGCCTGTTCTGGACTCTCTTCAGGGACTCTAGCCATGGCACAACGTGCCAAACCTCAGCTGCTCTCCATGTCCCCTTTATGCCCTCAAAACCAGCACCACCTGGGTGACTCTTACACTGCTGAGTTCAGCTGCCAGCATGAGGTACAACCCTGGCTGCGACTGGAACACAGTTTCTCTGTGATGACTCTGAAGGAACACTTTCAAAGGCTGCATCTCAATGATGCTGGTCTCTTCTTAATCACAGCCACAGTTGGCCAGCATTCATTTTCCCAGCAAACCAAAGGTTTCACTTTAGTGTTACTAGTCTCTTATTAATAACAGCTGATTTTTTCAGCTCCAGCTAATCAGATAACACAGATTCTTCATACACATGACCTGCTGAAGTCTTTGTTTTCTTCTGAAACTCCACAAGCCAGACATCTATTATTGGCACTACTACCAACATTTTTTTCTTCCAAGCTCCTACAGAATAGCTCACTGAGCTCTGAACTGTCATTGATTTCCTAGCCCAAAGGTCCAAAGTTCTTCCACAGCCCTTTCGAAAACAATGTGGTCAGGTCTGTCACAGCAATGTCCCCTCTATTCTGGGACCAGCTTATCGTAGGGTTACTATTCCTGCGGTGAAAAGATGACCAAAAGCAAATTCTGCAGGAAAGGGTCTAATTGGATTTCATTTCTACCTCATAGTCCATCATTAAAAGAAGTCAGGACAGGAACTCAAACAAGGCAAAACCTGAAGGCAAAAGCTGATTCAGGGGGTAAAGGGGGATACTGCTTCCCAGCATGCTCATTATGGCTTGCTCAGCCTGCTCTCTTATAGAACCCATGGGCACCAGCCCAGAGATGGTACTACCCACAATGGACTGGATCCTTCCCATTTAATAATTAATTATGAAAATGCTTACAGCTGGATCTTATGGAGGCATAAAATTAGCTATTACAAGTATGTAGAGGAATTAAGAATTGCTTCCAGAAGCCCATTTGGAGAACTCTGCAATTTTTCAATACCAATACTATGTTTACTGTTTGATTATTATGTGCTATGCACATAATATTTGGGGTTCTGTAAGTCTTGTGCCTTGATAGGCACCTCCTATTGTGGGGTAGAGATCCAAGCCCACTCAGCAGGACCAAAGTCTGAATTGAGAGTCTATATTAAACTGGTCAGCAACCACCTGAAGAGAAACAATTCTTACAGAGCAGCTTTGAATTCATTTTACAGAGCTTTGAAAGGCCAAGAAAACAGAAGAACTACATCTTGTTTGGCAGGTGCAGGGGAAAGTTATGCAAATAATTTAACATAAGTAAAAAATCATGCAGTTTGGCACTTTGACCCCAAGTTTCTAGAACAGGCTTGAGTACTTTCCCACATTTCTCTCTATGTGAGATTAGGAAAGGGACAGTTCATTTCAGGCTAACCAATGATGGCTCCAGCTGAGACAAGATGGAGGAAACTTGTCACAATCCTTTTTATGGTTGTTAAACTTTTTATCAATGATTTTGTTGAAAATATTTTCTGTTCCTTTGATCTTGGAGTCTTCTATGTCCTCTAAGCTTATTACTTTCAAATTGACAATTATGGATTTGCTGGACTTTTCCATGGTTGGATATTTTTTATATATTTAACATTTTCTTTGACTGAGATATCAATTTCTTCTATCTTGTCTTCAATGCCTGAGATTCTCTCTTCTATCTCTGAGATTATATTGGTGAAGTTTGCCTCTGGGTTTCCTGTTTGAATTCCCAAGTTTTTCCCTTCTAGTTTTCCTTCAGTTTGGATTTGCTTTATTGGTTCTGTTTTCACTTGCAAGTCTTGAACCATTTTCTTCATTTCATTGCACTGTTTGCTTGTGCTTTCATTGATTTCTTAAATGAATTTATTCAGATCCTTTTTAAGAACTTCTAACTTATTTATAAATTCTATTTTGAAGTACTTGTCTTGTTCTTTAGCTATATTGCATTTCTCAAGGTCTGATGTAGTAGGGTTGCTGGGCTTTAGTGGAGACAAATTGGCTTGTAATTGATTGTGCTTTCGCTCGTGTGTAGGTATCCTTTTGGGAAATGATTTCAATTATAGGTGCTAAAATCTGGTCTTGTCTTTGTTGGGTGGAATTTCTGTTCCTTGGCTTCTGCTGTTTTCTATGTTTCTTAGGAGAGACTGCTGGTTGTGTGTTGCCTGGTAGGAAATGCTTCTGAGATCTTACAAGATGTGGGCACTGGAGCTTCAGGATAGACTATGTTTCTTTGTATAGGGAGCTGATGCTTAGGGATGGCGATGGGCTAGCTATGTTTGTGTGTTGGTGGGCCTCCAGGGGCCGTAGGATCTTTTACTCTTGGTGAAATTATTCACTCTATTAGAGATTCTTGCAGCTGAGAATTAGATAGACCTTTTAAAAGACTATCATTCAAGCTGCATTTACCTTTTACTGTGTAAGGGTTGATGGAATATATATTATTCTAGACTCCCATTCTTGCAAAGGATTTCATCATTCTTAAATCCTATAATTTAGAACTGCAGTTGATTTCCATACCTCACCTGAGTTAGCTACATTCTATGATTTCTGATCATATCTCTGGTAACTCTCATTGCATTTGATTTTGTCAACAGATCTTTCAGTTTCTGAATATCTGGCATATGCTGAAGAGATGTTTTTAGATTGACAGTAATTTTGATAGTCACACAGAGGAGCTTGCAGCTGTTAGACAATACTTAAGGGACATGCTTCTACTAGATCACAAACATAGCCTTCTTGTAAAGAAGTCAGACTTCTATTTTTATGGAGAGTGGTGCCAGCACTGGGAGGTGGAACACAGGAAAATGCTTACATGTTATGTTATTGACTTGTCTCAGAAACTACGGGAAGGTATTCCCAACCCTTTTCTTTGTTTGCTTTTGGTCTGAGTACTTTTGTCAGCCATACTGTACAAACCTACCAGGGGCTTATTTGTGATTATGGCTGTTTTAGGCCTTACAGTGCTATACAGGCTGGTGAAGGGGATGCATGACCAAAAATGTGAAACAAGCACATTATCCTACACTTATTGTGGTCTCACTTAGCATGCCCTTATGAATGTGCAGCTCTTTTCTCCGACTGAGTGACCAGACCTATTATTAACATATTATGATTTAATTTAAAAGAGTGGGATTTCTTTTAATAATAACACTGAGAAAGCAAAACTCATTTGTTCATCCCAAGAGGTTTCAGAGTGTCTTATAAACACAGGGTGGCCAGAATAAAAACTGATGCAAGTACACAGCCCATGATTGTCCTTAATTGAAGAAAACATGCAATTAGATCCCGAAGGCTGAGAAACAAATTGTTGACCACAGTACATCAGTCCCATAAATATAATTATTTAAAACATTTGAGCTCTATTTAAGAACATAAACAGTGATGAGGGCCTCACAAGAAACAACAGGCAGCTGGCTGACTTGAAACCTTAGCGGTAACCATGCTGGAGGCTGCCAGGGCCTACTGTTCCCTTTTAGCTGAAGGCAGGATTACTGAAGCTGCATTCTATCCTCATCTCATTTTCAGCTCTATTGCACCAATTATGCTGCATTGAGGCTTATAGGGGCTTACATTGAGTTTCAGATAGATGGAAGAAGCCAGTCTATATTCTTTGTGATAAAAATAGTCATTAATTACTGAGCCTTGTAAACCGCTTAGCATCCTTCTTAATGTGGTCCATCAGGTGCTTCGCTTCATTCTATAGCTAATCAGCAAAAGAGGAGAAAAATCCGTAGGAAGAAGATGATCTTTTTTGGCTCAAACAGAAACCTAAGTTAAAAATAAATTTAAAATGCACTGAAAATCCAAGCCAATATGCACACACTGGCAAAACAGTGCCTTTTCTTTTCAATCAAAGTTGATTACAGGGGAAAATAATCTTATGGCATTATCCTGTATGGATATTAATTATCAGCATGGTATTCTTCCTGCCTGACAGAGAACAATGAGTTTGGAAGACTGTTAAGGTGCTCAGTTTATGAGAACTCATTTAGAAATAGTGAACAGTATTAGATAATTATCAATTTAAAGAAAAGTGAAGTGTCATTACAATTCAAAACATATTTAGTACAGTAGAAACCCACTCAAGAGTTTGCTGGAGGCAACAGTGAGGAGCTTCTTCTTTAAATGAATAGGTTTGATTTGATGGTAGCCTTTTAGAGGAGGCTGTTTTGCAAGAAGTGCCAAATCCAGTGTTGGAATTTTTATTGATAACTTTACATTTAATTGACAGAAATGCCCATTTGACCACTTCATTAAGATGATCAGAATCACAGATAGTAAACATCAGTATGAAGAACTATAATAACCTTCTTTTTGTAGGCACAATACAGGTGAATGGCCTTCATTTGTAAATGTATCTACAGGCTTGAAAAGATAGAAAGCATGCTTGTATGAAATATAAACACATACTGAGGGTTTCTTTCTTTAACATACATATTTCATAAGCAACAGCCATGTTTTCAGGAGTGCTGTGCAAACACATTTCATGGTCTTTGATATGACAAATATTTGTGAATGAGAGCACAGTTTTTCAAAGGAATGAGGAAAGAAAATTGAAGTGATGGTATATCAGCTAAGTTGATTTTTATAAAAGCCTTGTAGAGAGCCTTAAAAATGAACAGTGTGTGTAGGGGAAAAAAAGCTTGCAAGAGAAATTACAAGTGGGTTTCAGTACATTAGAAGCTTGAGACTGTTTATTAAATACATAACTTGTTCTTCTGCTATACTAGTTATTTTACATAAGTGTGTGATTTGGCTTCCATTTATAATGCATAACTGCGGCATGCTTCAATGGTGCCACAGGGGATATTTGTTATGGTTTGAATATTTGGTTAAAATATTTGGAAAAACTCCAAAGGCATTTACATCCTCATGGCTGCTTTGGGTAAGCAGTATTTTCAGCTGACTTCTCCTCTTTGCAGGAGAGGGAACAACAACAACCCCCTAGATAGGGAAGGTGATACATCCCCATTTGGGTTCTGCCACTCCTGGATTTTATGGGTTGGCAGACTCTATTAGAAAGTAACTTAAATTTTTATTGCTTCTTGGAACGAAGCTGCTTTATAATATCTCTATTAAATGTTGAACTATTAATATGCATTGTATTTATGCCTGGTTATTTAAGCCTTAATAACTAATATGGTTCAAAGCAGTAATAAACAATGAATTTCTTAGTACACCTTTTAAATGTCCATTGTACAGAAATGCAACACGGGGGGTCATGGAGGGATAGAGAGGAAGTAGTTTGAAAGCTTCTGAGTAAAAAACAATTTGTCTAAATCAGAGAAAAGTAGTTCTTTTATATGCTGGAAGGTTCTAGTACAGACTTAATCATGGACAACCGAGGAATGTAAAAGCGAAAAGGCAAAATGATTTTTAAAAATCATAATTTTTTCAATTTTAAGAATTTTCTGGAAAAATATATCCTTTAGATGTAAAGCTTTATTTATTATTTTTTAAAAGGCAAAGTACCCTCTAAAAGGAGCTAGAAATAGAAATCAAGAAAAAATGAAGAGAAGCATTTAGACATAGTCTAGGACCATTTGTTTTCTAGATGCTTTGCTCAGTGTCTCACACAATTTAAAAGGCTTCACAGGATCAATCTGTTATCAGAGGGAAAACAATCATTTTTCACAAAAAGAATTCATGTGGGGACTGGCAGATGGAAAAAACATTCATTTTTACACTGTCGGTCTTCAGGGCAACTTAGGCCCTCTTACAACACTCTCCTCTCTGAGGTCTCCCTTGCTCTCCTCCTGGAAGGTTTTAGCTTCTTCCACATCTTTTCCAATGATGGTGTGACCTTTTTAAGATTTCAGGGTCTAGGCTCTATCCCAACAGGGAGCTTCAAAATAAATGAGGAAAAGGAAACCTTGTGTTGATTTAACCACAACTTTAAAGCTCAGAGTAGCTATGTATTCATAGTTTAGGTAAGAATGGATGTTAAGTATTTCAAAACAGAATGCATCATCAAAATTACTCCTCACCAACAGAGTAAAGAAATGATCAATTGCAGGAGAAGGACATACATTCCTTTCTGATACTGTATATTACCTGGTGATCTTCGAGTTCTTAGAACAAACAGCACTTACTGTTGTGCCCAGATCACAACCCCCAGAGAGACCATCAAAAACCAGAGAAACTGGACTGCAATTAGCAAGGTTTTCTTTATTGTAAGTACAAGCCATGCATGGCTCGGAACCCCCATCTCAAACACCTCGCAACAGCGAAGTGGAGAGAGGAGTTGTATCACTTCTGTGGGGTAAGCTTTAAGAGGCATAACTACAAAGAGGCTTTTTAGCTGCTTTGGAACAGATGCAAGGACTTTTGCTCCCTCCCATCCTGCTAAGTCAGCTTTCTCCTTGTTTTCTTGTTATCACCAGGTGGCTGCCTGGGCTAAGTGACCTTGTGCTTGGAATCTCCCAGGTGGGAGAGGGGAAGGCCACTATCTTCCTGGGAAAACATTCTGCTAGTAAATTTCTTCTCACCCCTTTGAGAATAAGGGGTGAGGGTCCTACATTACTCTCTTCACCTGTCTCTGGGCTTGTTGTATTCCTGGAGCTAGAAGTAAGAGCTATGGGATACTACATTACAATTCCACCAAATTATTCGATTGGAAATTGTCTGCCCTGTCAGAGTAGGTAAATCATAGATCAGTGATCCACAGGAAAACACCAGTCCAAACTGGTATAAGTAAGAAGGAAGCATATTTAGATCACAGTATTGCTGAGATATAAGCATGATTTCCTCTGCAGATGAAATGTTTTTATGATGGATTAAATGATCTTTCTAATTTGAACTTCTATTGATTTTGGTTCCTTATTCATGAACATATGACATATGCTGCTATCATGACTTCCAGAAACCATAATTTATAACTGTTTTGGGAAATTTGTTCACATCCAGAAACTCTTGAGACTGTGTTATTAAGATTAACCTTGGATCAGGAGGCAGAGCCAGAGATAAGCTGACAGGAAGTAAAGACAGAGGATCCAGAAATATGGACAGAGTAGAGAGAGACTTATAGATGCACAGTCTTTTTGGTTTGGAAGAGTGGAGAGATGTTTCTCTTGCTGTGTCTGTGGCTAAAAAGGAAGGTCAGCTAATTGCTTCTTGGTCTCTCTGATCTAACAGGTTTTCAACCAAACATCTGACTCCTGAGTCTTATTGGTAAATAGAATTATAGAGACTTAGTTAATACCTACAATTGGTGACCATAGCCAAGTCAGTGCTTGTGGGACTGGAAATTCTGCCAGGCTGTGCTTTGAGCATCAGGGTCCTTAATGTGGGCCATGATGTGCAGACAGTAGTTAAAATATTAGTATTCAGGTGGGGCCACTAAGCTGATAAAAGAAAACAACATATCACACTTCCAATTCCTGGAATAAATATCCTATACCTTGAAAAACAAACAAAAAAATTCTCGATGACCTCGTGGGATAGCTTTGGCTTTTGTATTGTTTTCTGTAACTGCAGACCATCTTCTTGAAGCAGTTATACATCCACTTTATCTCTGGTAACAAGGAGGCAAGACAAATGTAGGCCTGTGAAAATCACTGTTTCCATAGTTCATACCCATAGTTAGCCCTTGCCTGTTAAACAGACATTTTTGTAGGAGGGATTGTCTTCTATTGGTGAGAGATGGATGGAACTTATTACCATAACCTTTATTCATGCATTTGAAGAATATGTCATAGACAGTATTGTATCTATTATCTCCTTTCAATTTTCACAAACTCCTGGATTTTATTTTTTTTTGACAGAATTGGAGATTAAACCTAAACATCATGCACAAGGCAAGTACTCTACCACTGAGCTAGAACCTCATACAGTTTTTATTGTAATCTTTGGTATACCTCAATTTTCCAAATACAATACAGGTTGGCAAAAAAAAACTTGATAAATGTTAACTAGAAACAATACAGTAGCTTTGGATGTGTAACCAAAGTTTAAAGTTACTTAAAGTGGAGTCCAATTATTTTTCATTACTTTGTCCTTCAGTTTGAGAAGCAATATTTGACTGGCATAGCTCAGATTGCTTCTTATCCCATGAACATGGAGACTTCTAACTGCTATGGGATAATGCTCTTATACCCTGTTGAAAAGGGACACTAAAAAGAAATCTCACACTAGCTCAGAATTGAGTACAATAAAGGGTTATTTATTTAAAGGTAGACTCACAGATCATAATCCTCTGCACAAACAGGGAACAGGAACCGAATCACACTGCCGGAAGAGAGACAAGACATGTGCTTTATACTAGCATTTATAGTATAAGAGGCCACGCCCAAGTGGGTGGGTAACTTAACGGCTACTGATGGTAGCAATTCCTACAGCACCTCACTCTATTGTTTAAATAAGAAAGTTCTAAGTGTAATACAAAATGATATACAATAAGAACAAATATTAGGTATAAAATTAGAACTACAACAGCATAAACAATATCAAGCAAGAAACATGTGATAAATGTTTCAATAATTATTCTATTCTATGGAGTTTAAGTCTTGTATTATAAATAACTTGGCCAAGTCATGAGAGGAAAGCAACTACACCTATCTAGTCTTCAACCCCATCGAAGACCCAAGAAGGGAAATAATATTACTTGAGTAAGTAGGAAGCTTCTTGGAATCAAGCAACTTCCAAAATGTTGAACAAATGACAGAAACAACTGGCTACCTGGGTGGTGTGGAAGGTCCTTCTGTCTATATGTTGCTTTTATTGGTTAATGAATAAAGAAACTGCCTTGGCCTATAGCATAAGAGGAGGAAGGCTAGTCAGAGAAAAGCCGTGGAGCCGCCAGAGACAGACACTGGGAACTTTAGCCAGTAAGCCACAGTCACGTGGCAATACACAGATTAAGAGAAATGGGTTAAATTAATATGTAAGAGTTAGCTAATAGGAAGCTAGAGCTAATAGGCGAAGCAGTGATTTAATTGATATAGTTTCTATGTGATTATTTCGGGTCTAAATTAGCTGGGCAGCTAGGAACAAAACAAGCGTCTCTCCCTCCCTTGCAACACTTAGGCAATCACCTAAAATCTTATTTGCATTGTGAGAGCAACCAACTTTAGCTATGGCCTAGAGTAACTGACAGACCAATATCAGAAGCAGGAAATTTTTCAAACCGTCTTACCCTGTCTTGGCAAGATTTGACAGTCTTTTTTGTTGTATTCTGCTTGTCCTGTCCAGACAGCATGCATTTTGTCAGTGGTTGACGCATGGGCAGTTCCTTGCCCAAAGGCCAGTTTTGCCAAGAAGAAAACAAGCTCCAAGTGGAGTGTCTTTGGTCCTCAACATTCTCTCGGGAATAGATTGATGCTGCCAGGAGCAATCATGTCTCATGTCAAACAGAGCCCTAAGTTATTTAAATGTCACTCTTTGAAGTGGTTGAATGTTGTAATAGGGGTGTGGGCCTGCTTTTCGTCCGGGTGGCCACCCGGCTCCCGCCACCTGGTGCCTGGCTAGCTTATACCTGAAATAATTACACGGAAACTGTATTCATTTAAATACTGCCTGGCCCATTATCTCCAGCTCCTTATTGGCTAACTCTCACATATTATTTTAGCCCATCTCCATTAATGTGTATCGCCACTTGAGTTGTGGCTTACGGGCATGAGTCTAACCAGTGTCCATCTTGTGCTGGAGAAGCATGGCGTCTCCCACACTGCCTTCTCTCTCACAGCATTCTGTTCTGTCTATTCTACCCACCTAAGGGCTGCCCTATCAAACGGCCAAGGCAGTTTTCTTTATTTAACCAATGAGGGCAATACACAAATAGAAGACCCTCCTCCATCAGTTGAAGATTACCTATCTATTCAGAATACAATCTCATGTATCTCAAGAACTTGATTAGTCTAACTGTAGGTATGACAAACATGGATGACTATTGACCTACAATTCTTAATACTTATATAACTTAAAGACTAAGACTTTATATTAGAATATTAAATAATCTTTAAACAACTGTACAACAAATGAGAACAATGACCTCAAAATGTAAACAATGTATAAGTATCTTGATCAGAGTTAGAAATGTATATTGCAATATGATAAATATATTCTAAAATTGTATCAATATGCAAAATGTCTTAAGCAGTGGTAGAAGCATGCATGCATACAATATGACAAAGTAACTTGGCCTATTTATACAAATACTGTAGACGAAAATAGGAACATATTCAATATAATTTAAGTTTATATCAATATACAAGAATCTATACCACTGTAAATTGCCTATAATTAATAGCTCACAAGTATTCACTCCATTATTCACTATTATTATTAGTGTGAGTAAGCTTATCCATCCACATCTAATTTCCTCTATTTTTTCAAAGAGATCCCTGAGCTTACATAATTTTTACCCAACCCCCAACCCTATAACAATTATAATAAACCCCTAAATAATGTCCCTAACCCTGAGGACAAATTTTTTGGGAAAGGGGACATCATCTTCTAGAATTACTCTAGCTGTCATGGGGGTGATGTTCTTTTTATGGGATCCTGTGAAAGTAAAATGATGGTTAAGTTCCTATCTGGTATAATTGCAAAGAGTGTCTGAGTATTTGGTAGGGTTTTTCTGAGGATCCTATTTGGAGTTCTGGCCAGGATGTTGTAAAAATGTGCAGCAATTCACCTAACCAAGTTGGAACCATCTTGAGCAGCTGGTACTCAAAACAGGTCTTATAGAAGCTCTATCAGCATCATGACATCATATGAACCAGGTGGAGTTGTTGTTTGGGGCCCCATCTTCTTCTGGGAAACTTCAAAGATTACTGCAGGTAAATTCATTGTTCATTGTGGAAAACTTAAAAAACATTATTTAAACAGACATATATATATTAAATAAAACGTATAATAGAGACAAAAATATATATGAAGACAAGTAATTCTTTCTAAAAAATTTAGCTCAGGCTTCTTATTAGCTAATTCTTATAACTTACATTAAATGGGTTAATTATGGAATTCTTGTTTGTGTTAGCCATGTGACTTGGTACCTTTTTTGGTGAGGCAGTCACACCTTTCTTGCTGTGTCTGGCTTCCTTTGTATCTTAGTGAAAACTGCAGACTGAAACTTCCCTCTTTCCAGAATTCTCATAGTCCCACCTATACTTCCTGCCTGGTTACTGGCCAATCAGCATTTATTTAAAATACACATGACAGGGTTTTTAAACAAGAATGCTGAATAAATTTTCCATTGTTTAGCTTTTCTACTGACCATTATCCATAACAACTTGTAACCAACATTCTAAACAAAGGCAAACATCCATAATCCATTTTTTCCATTTTTGGGGGGAATGTGGGCATAGTTTTCCAGGTTATTTCCTGCTGATTGGGGGTACTAATAATCTTATGGGGATATAAAGAAAATTTAGAATTATCATCAAGTCCTAACTGGAGTTTCCTATGAGACTTGATTATCTCAGGCAGCAGTCTTTGAACTGTTCTGAATATAGAACTCAGACATTTGGATCCTCCCAAGGGGTACCCTATGTCCTCTGAGGAGTGGAAGGGGTATGGAAGAAGAGGAGGGAGGGAGAACTGGGGTTGACATATAAATTGAAAAAAATTATATAACAAAATAAAAGGATAAAAAAAGAAGAGGAAACTTCAATCTAGAGGTAAAAAAACAAACGTGCTAACCTTGCAAAGCACTTGCATTTCTCTGTTATTTCCTTACTAGAGCAACTCAGAAGAGTAGTAATCCCTTTCCTTATATCTGTGAAGATAGGAGCATTTCCTCCTAATTGATAGTGATGGTGACAGTGACAAGGTAATTAAGCTTGGCTCGCTCTGCGTCCTCATTACCCTCTTTGCCTCCCAAATTCTAGGGTTGATTAGGAAGCTCAATCTAGGAAGAATCGGCTTTACAACTACAGAATATACAGAATAAAAGAGGACATTAAAGGTCCATAAGAAGACGGCACAGGTAAAGGTGTTTGTCACCAAACCTAACAACCTGAGTTTAATTCCTGGACCCTACATGGTAGATGAAAGAAACCACTCTGACAAATTGTCCTATAATCTTCATAAGATGCTATGACACATGTATGTGCATGTGTACATGCACACACACACAACTGTAGTTTTTATTTAAAAAGTGAGCTATTAGTTTAATGGGCAATGTTAAAAAGTAATCACACATTTGTTAAATTTACAATCTTCAATAGAAGATTTTAGCTCAAATTATTTAAAAAATCACATTGAGTTATAAAAGTTTAATATTTTAGTCAAAATATGACTTATATGTACTTCATTTTTCTCTTGATGACATAATGTTTTCCTAATACTTCAGTCCCAACTGTCTACAGTTACGGTCTTCTTATGGAAACATCGATAACGTTGTTGACTTATATATTTTAGCACACTTCCCTATTGCCTGCAAAAGCAATTGAAAAATATCTATCAGAACTCACATAGTTGCATATGGGATAATGTTTATAAGTGTTTTGTTTGTGTCTATCACTTCTCTGTGAGTACAATTCTCTTCACTCCTCTCAGGAAAACATGTCTCTCTTTCTGAACACAATTTTGGTTCCCAACTGGGTTAAGTAATTTATCGCCAGTTGTTGTCCCAAATCCTGCATCAAATTACCTAAATTGTCAGTTAGGTCTCCACATATTGATTCAGCAATCTCAGTCTTGTGTCCCACCCAGCTCCAGCAGAGGGCTGATTGCTTTACTCCAAAATCCTTTGAAAAGTTAAATTGTTAACAATACAAATTCATTGGAAATTGGGATAACTCTTCGCCTTAGCTTCAATCTCTTCACCTTGAGCCCTGGGCATTTAGAACTCATCTCTGGGCAGCAGGGTGGGAATTAGAAAGGTAAGTGGTAATGCAGTTGCTGTCAGGAGCCCAAGGAGGAATTAGCTGTCCACTTACTACAGCAGTGGGAGCAGTTGTTCAGGTGTACAGACAGGTACTTGCCAGAAAACCGTGTGTTGCTGGGAAGCTCCAGGTAAATATAGCATGCATTCCAGAGATCTGCTTATCCATTAACTAATAATAATAGCTAATAAATAAATGGGCTAAGGATCTACTGACTTTAATCTGAACCTGTGCTTAGATTCAGCTACTGACCAAAGAGAAATATCTTCTTATACCAATTAGAAATATTGTTCTGTAGTTATTTCCATAATAGCTAATATAAACCATATCTGATTGCAAATACCATACCTTTTAAGAAGGCACTAAAGCTTTAAATAGCCTTGAGTGCTTTTTACTTAATGTTCAATTTGTAGCTAATATACTTTAGGAGTTAAGTGCCAGTGTTTAACCTGTTAAGAGAGCCAAAGTTAACTTAGGTGTTTTAACAATGAGCTATTTTGAAAAGTATTACAAGTGAGCAGGTGTTTAAGAGAGCAGATCATAATTTAAATTACTTGACAGAAAAACAGGAATCCATAAAAATGACACTGTGGCACTAAAGTCTTGGTAGGAATTGTGGATGGAAAAGCAAGCATTGCAAGGCAGAATAGTTCAGTTCCATTACTGCTCATTCTTCATAAGCCCTGTTTGAAGGTCAAAAGGAAATTCATTCAAAAGATCTTTGTATACATCTTCAAACAAAGTTTTGCATTTATTAAGTTCATCAACTTTCACACCTCTCTGCTCTCTTTCTAACAAACTTTTTTTGTTCTATTTTGGTTTTTGACAAAGTAGTATGCAGAAGCTAGGTGTATTTCCTTGCTCTTCCTTTCTCAGTCCCCTTGTTGAAACTGCAGCATTATAAAAATGACCTCCACCTAGTGAGATAAAGATACTACTCATAGTTCTTATCTGTATCAACATTAGGAGGATTTTTTCATTCTTCCTTTTGTAAAGCATTTTGTTCATAGGGTTTAAGAGCCACACACTGAACTTGTACTCTTTCCTCACTAGCTGCCAATTCTCAATAATTCCTTATTTTTATAAAGATTTTTTCCTATTAGTTTGATTAACATTATGATTAACATTCTATTTAAATGTATTTTAAATTAAAATACAATTATATCACTTCCCTTCTCCTTTCTGTCTCCCAGGTACTCCTATGTCCCCCCTCAGTTCCTCTCTAATTGGTGCCCTCTTATTCTTTGATCATTATTGTTGCACAAGTATAGATGCAAAAATATTTACATGCACCACTCTGAATTTGTTTTTGTTATTTATATGTGTAGGCTTTCAAGGATGACCACTTTGTCTGGGTAAAATTGTATGTGTGTGTGTGTGTGTGTGTGGCGGGGGGGGTATGTGCATATGATGGCTCCCATTTTGGAGTCAGAGGAAAATTCTTTGCAGGAAGTTCCACCTTGGCACCTTGTGGAATTTAAGGGTCAATCAGATTGTCAGGCTTGCATGCAGGTGCTTTAATCCTCAGAGCCACCACCCCAGTTCATGAAGGTTTAATGTCAGTGACTATTGTCATAAGAATGTGAAATGTCCTCATATGCTCCTTTCTGAACACTTGATCCTTAGTTGGTGGCACTATTTTGGATGGTTGTGAAATCTTTTAGACTTGGGGTTCATCTGACAGAATTAGGAATAAAGAAGTACAACCTGAGGTTTTATAGAAGCTCTCTATGTCAGTCAGGAAGCAGAGAACTTTCAGACTATAGAAATGACGCAACTTGCTGACTCAAGATCCTACTTTTACATTGGCGAGCCACTCCTTTCACCAAGCCTTGCTCTCCCAACATGCACTAGTTTTGAATCCCTTAGGCATAATAAACCATTCCTTTCTGAAGTCAGTTTTCTCAGATCGTTTATAGAAAAAAAATATAGCTAATATATGAGGCTATCTTCTTTCTCCACCCACTGCTTCACATGATTTTTTGATTTATTGCTTTCTTCTTAGACTGCAATAATTTACATGTATTTAGTAGCTATTACATAATAAATATTTTAGTTGTTTTTTATCTTATATAACTATATATATGTGTGTGTATGTGTTGTATCTTAGTCAATTCATATGCAATATCTATTTTAGAAACATCAGTGTTATCCCACATAGCTCATGTACAACAAAGGTTCTATTTACCTAGGAATGAACTCTGTCATAATAATGAACATAAGATATAGAAAACTCCAACAGTAACTGAAATGAATAGTTGGAAAACAAGGTTTGGGGGTTATGGACATAACTTAGTTGCTACAGTGCTTGCTGTACGAGCAAGAATACATGAAATTGGATGACTAGAACTCATATAAGAAAGATGAATGTGGTGTGTGCCTATAATCCCAGCAATGAAGAAGTAAAGGAGGTGATTCTCAGGGGCTTCTTTTCATGTTCTCTAGCCAAGACACAATCTCCAGGTTCAGTGAGAGTCCTTGTTCAAACACTAAGGTGGAAATTAAGTGAAGAAGGTGCCTGCTAGTGAGCTTTGACTTCCACTCAAGTAAATACACACACACACACACACATGCACACACACACACACACACACACACACACACACACACACAGCTTCTACAGACATAAGTTCACACACAGACATGCATGTGACCTACATATAGCTACCTCATGAACAAACACATTTTTGTCTTGGCACTTAATAGTTAGATGATTTTGTAGATGACAGAATTTCTCTTTCTCAAGCATGCAAAAGAAATCATTTCTAAACTGTATTTCACTAACTGTAACTCTTTGACAACAAGGAAACATTACCAGTGCCTTCATAGTAAGTGATCATTTTTTTATTTAAATGATTTAATCATTGACTGGTACCACCATTAGCAGATTTGGAATGTGAAGTTCAAGATGCTTTTCAGGGATCAACACTTGTTAAAGGATTGATGAACATGATTTTGTAGAAGAAAGAGTGGAACATACCTAGTAAGGCTTGCAGCAATGGAGCAGAGGGTTGTGTGAGCTTGTTCATTTTTCTATATCATGCTGGAGAATGGAAATTTTACATCAGTTCCCAATTCAGAGACCAAATGGAGGCGGGAGCCAGTAGCCAGTGCCATGTGACATTATCATTTACTAAGCTGAGTCATATGGGCAACTGACATAGCAATTTAAGATTTGTCTCTTGACCCGAGAATGCTGCAAATGCTTAATAAAGACAGATCCAGACAAGAAGAAAAACCTCTAAATAGGTTACAGTGTGTTTAAAAATGTGCATAGGCTTAAGAAAGAAATGGGTATAGATAGTTATAGAAAAAAGTAAATCATTTATAAATAATAATAAAAAATAAGCCACATAGAGATGGGAAATACACAGGGAGTCTGGATCCTGTATGGTGTTGTTTTGACTTTACCTTTTTTGATTGCTGATGAGCAAACCATAGCTGCTGAAGGACATTAGATTCTAAAAGCTACTAAGTTCAACCAATCTATATATTTTAAAAATGTATAAAATTGATGCTAAAATATGTTACATTGGGGAAGAGGTTAAGCTTTTGTTTCTCCAGAAAACAAAAAACTGTGGATTCATTCAAGGTTGATAAAGATCAAATTAGATTCGGGGAGATCCTATGAAAATTTTGCCTACAGACATAAAGAAATAAAGCTAGAAAAAACTAGAATTCAGGTGATACATATTTTATCTGCCCAAAAATAAAACGAAAACCATCTTTGTCTGGCTTGTATAAATACACAGTCCATATTTGTGTTAATTTAGATATGTATATTATATTTGAAAATTTATTTTCAGAGTAAGAAGACCAGACACCAATGACAGTTTGTAGCTCAAGTGATTCTACCTCTCAGAGTGCCTCTCTACATCCAAATGGATGTAGTGAATTCTACATCCAAAACCGCTTCAAGGCTGATTACTGAGATAGTCCAGCCTCATAGACTATTCTAGTCCAGACTTAACTATTATCCTAATTTTCTTAAGAACTTCCAAAGTTTTTAGAGCCCCCAGAGTATAGAAAGCAGTCTAGAGAGCATAGCACCCACATTCCCAAGAGATGAGGTAGGTGTTTTTGGGTTATTCAGTGGGTTACAGATGTTTGTCATTGTTTGGGGGATATAGGAATAAAGAAAATAAAGACAACTATTAAAGTCAAATATTGTACATTGGTATGGATTTTGGTATATTGATACAAATCTAAAGTTATTTTTGTTACCCTAAATGTATGTTTCTACTCTTATTTGTGATATTGTGCTTATGCAGCTTATTGAAAATGTAATATATAATTAAGAAATGCAGCTTAGTATTTAGTCATCTACAATAATCAAACTTGTAGTTATATTAGGTAGGTTTTCAAGATTAGATAGATATATTTACATAGATAGTCTTCAAACAATAGAATATGGTATTTAGGATGTTTAATAACCTGAGATTTTTTATGACAGTGAGACAGGTCTGCTTCTGGCAGTACCAATGTATTTTAGAGAAGATGATAGGCATCAAACAAACTTCTTATGGAGTTTTCTTTCATTGTGGTAATGTTATCCATTGGAAAAAGAACCTGTTCCTGCTTTGACTGCTGACACTATGCTGTACAAACTGGACAAGCAGAACACAAAGTAAAAAGATCATTAGATTTTGCCAAGATAAGAAAGGAGAGTCCTTCAGAATTCCTGCTCTATATAAAAGTCTGCCAGTCATTCGGCATTGACGCATAGAAAAGCATGTAACTGCTAAACTTTGCCAAGACTAGGTGTGACATTCCTACAAATTCCTGCTTCATAGAAAATTCTGTCAGTTATTATCATCATAAAGTAGGCCTATAACCTGAAGATGGATACCCCAGTGTTGCAGAGGAAACTTGGATGGTGACTGTCCAGATAGTCATATGTCTGCTGTTTCTATAGGCTTGGAAGGAGATTGCACTACACTTCCTGTTTATTCAGGTCTTTGATGAAGTTGAAGATTAGACAGTTGTACTTTTCTTTACTTATGATAGAAAGTAAATAAAATAAAATCATTGGACTCACCAATGTAGGATAAATGATGGAGTGTTTTCTTTGAATCTACCAAAATATTATAAGTATCATCCATATTTGATAATTGTTCTTATTGTATGTGTTTTTACTATGTTAGAGTTAAAATTCTTTCTTTTTTACTTCGACAAAAGAGGGCAATATTGAGAGATATTTGGTTACACTGTATAAAGAGATGTCACTATAATTGGTTTAATAAAGTGTTGAATGTCCAACAGCTAGTCAGGATTTGCAGGCACAGAAGATGTTGTGAAGAAGAAGTAGGAGACACCAGGGATGGCAGAGCAAGCAGCATGGGCATTCCAAAGTAAAGGTAACTGAGTCACACAAAAGAACATAGATAGAAAGATATGGATTAATTTAAACTATAAGAGCTAGTTAGAAAATAAGTCTAATCTATCTGCCAAGCATTCATAATTAATCACAAGTCTCTATGTCATAATTTGGGGGCTGGTTGGCAGGACAAAAGAAAAGATTCACAATGTAATATATGCTATTTCCTCCATGAATCACAATGCCTGATCTATAAGTGTACTTGTTCCCTGATAAATCTTCCCAGCTTCAAATCACTGATTGCTGCTTTACTGGCTAGAAATCTCAAACCAATGTGCAGCAACAATGCCATGATTAATTGTAGATTAAAGTTCCTACCCCCAACTGTTGACCTAATTTCTTATGCCCAGTGTCTTGGTATCTATATGTTGAGACTGAGCTGGAATTGCAAGGTGGTTATAAAAATTTGATTTATGAGTAAACAATCTTACAAGGCAAAATTAGATCATGTAAGTAGGTAAATAGCAATGGAGACTCCACAAAGCCTCTTCCAGGATGGTAAGGCTCTCTAGAGAGTATAATGGCCATATTGGGCCAGAATTCCCAGGTCTTTATATCTTCACCATGCTCAGTTACCAGTGTGCCTTAGAAACAGTGTGATAAGTAGGGGGTGGTAGCACATGCTTTTAATCCCAGCACTTGCAAAGCAGAGACAGGAGGATCTCTGTGAGTTCAAGGTCTACAGAGTGAGTTCCAGGACAGGCACCAAAAGCTCAAAACAAAGGAAAAATAAAGGAAGAAACAGTGTGACTTCCAAAACTGGAATAAATACTAAAGGAGGTAATCATGAAAGTTGAGTGCCCACATTGTTGGTCATTGAAGTAGAGTTATTGAGCAGCAAGAATCCTTGGATACTACAGAACCACTTTTGTTTCATCCATCATTCTATATATTTTGATGTGGATGAATGGTATGTTTTCTGTCAATTATATTTTAAATAAACATTAATTAGCCAGTAGACAGGCAGGAAGTATAGGTGGGACAAATAGACAGGAAGTAGAGGCAAGTCCAGGAGAACAGGAGAATTCTGGGAAGAAAGAAGCCCATTCCTCCATAGTTGTGACCCGGACACAGAAGAAGCAAGATGTGACTGCCTCGCTGATAAAGGTACTGAGCCATGTGGCTAACATAGACAAGAATAATGGGCTAATATGAGCTATAAGAGTTAATAAGAAGCCTGAGATAATGGGCCAATCAGTTCATGATTAATGAAGAACTCTGTGTGATTTCTTTGGGACTTAAAAATTGCTGGAACTGGGCAGGACAGAAGCCCCAGTCAACAACATTTGTTATAGATATTGTTAAATCTTTGCCTTTTCAACTTTAGGGATTTCTGCTCATTCCTAAAACTCTAATCAAATATGTTTCTTCCCATACTTTCTTTAGTCTCCTGAATTTAATATGGTTATTCTGCTTTATAAATATACACAACATTAATGTTGGCTTTCTATGCATATTTTTCATGAGATTAAGAATCTAATGATATAACACTTAGCAGAATTTTCATTATGCCATTTACTTGCCAATGAAAATGTTTATATCCCTACAACTTGTTCATAATTAGGAAGACTGATTTTCTTATTTTATCTAAATATAATTTTCCTCTATGAGAGGGTGAGGTTTTGGAAATAATAATAATATATATTTGAGAGAATGGTTTAGAGGAAGTATGCTTAGTAATTATGTATTTGGTCTTTGTTCTGTTTCTGAAATAGACCTTCTAAAATCTTCAAAATTTGATAAATGAAATGGGTGATCTTTTTCTTTATCACACATGCATAATCAGTATAAAATCTTGTGATTTTCTTGTACAGCCCCAGAAGGTTTGAGATATCTCTAGATTTGACACCATTTCTCCTCATCTTAAGATACATGGCCTGGTATGTATAATTTTATAATTAACTTTGTACCATCAGAGAAGGACTGTGCTTTTGTGTTTTATTCTAGTACTAATAGCTGTCTTTACAAAGGTTATTTAAAAAATAGGCTTTGTGGAATATTCCAATAAACTGTGCAAATATATGTTGCTATAATTTGTGTATGCAGAGATTGCTAATTCATTCCTGGATGCCCAGAATTGAAATAATCACACAGACTGTATTAATTAAAACAATGCTTCCCCATCACTTAGGCATATTGCTAGCTAGCTCTTATATCTTAAATTAACCCAATTCTATTATTTTATATTTTACCACAAGGCTCATGGTTTACTGGTAAAGTTCTCAGGCATCTGTCTCCTCTGGAAGCTACATGGCTTCTCACTGACTCCACCTACTTTCTCCTCTATCTCTGCTTGGAATTTCTGTCTTACTCTACATTTGCCTGTGATAGGCCCAAGGCAGCTTCTTTATTAGCCAGAGGGGAATCCCACATCAGATTTGTTTAATAAAGAAGCTGGCTGGCCAATAGCTGAACAGAATAAAGGTAGGTGTAAGAGCCAGACTAATCTGGTATGAAGAAGGGCAGAGTCATAGGATTTGCCAGGTAATGCAGAGGAATCAAAACATTCTGGAAGACAGGTAAAGCTACAAGTCACATAGCAATACAAAGATTAATAGAAATGGGTTAATTTGACAAGTAAATGCTAGTTAGTAATAACCCTGAGCTATTAACTGAGCATTTACAATTAATATCAGCATTAGTATGTTTATTTTAGATAAACTGCAGGACAGGAAATCTCTGCCTACAGCTTTATATTTAATTATATATTTTCATTTATAAATTTTTATATTAGTTATAATTTTCTATCTGCATATGGATCCACTATTTATGGAAGAAGAATTCTTAAACTGTTTTGAAAAGTTTTAGAATTATCTGTCATCTATGTTTTTGAGTTATAAAGCATTATTTTTTTACTTTTTATTGTATATAAAATAATTACTGGGTGTTTATTTTAATTTTGAGATTTAGTGGTGCTAATTGATTTTTATCTTTCTATATATACTTAAAAAATCACTAGAACTCTAAGAATAACAATGTGACCAATAAGAAGTAATTATCACCAATTCACTTAATATGTATCAGATTTAAAATATGAATGATACCATTTACTGGTACAGAAAATTTCACATGAATTTCTTCTCTAATTCTCATTAATATTCAGCAACAATGTGATTTCATTGCTTAGGTTATGGTTAACTGGAAAGATTAGGTATGTAGCATTTTATTTTCTTTGACAGTGTGATTAATTGTGACTAGAAGTGAGCAAGAGCCTTAGATTTAGTTTCTCGTTTTCATTAGAGCTGAGAACGACACTTGGATAATGCTAAACTACTCTTTCTTGATGATTTTTAGTTATAGCTACTCACACTGATGAATGTTCTCTACCTATACATTGTGCAGCCAGCTATTTGTCTATGCATCACGCTTTTTATTATTTCAAAGCTAAAATTGATAGAGATCAATCAATACTAAACACAAAGTATTTGTCAGGAAACAGAATGCCTTTCTTACTTTCTAAAGATAAAATGAGTAAGATGAAAGGATCCTTGTTGCTGTGTCATTTTCATGCTTTTGTCTATCCAGTAGGGATGCTCTGCTTCATTTTCTCAGTGGTCCAGATGAGTTAACACAGTTTAGTAATGGTACTTTGATCCCTCAAAGAAAGTATTTGTTTTCCTTTTTGCAGGATTACAAGTAAATTAGGAGTTTTCATTGTCATTCATCCCATCATATATTCATAGTTTATGCCACTGGTGGAACCCCCATGACAAAATTGTTTTTGTTGCTCCTTCATAACTATAATTTTGCTACTGTTATGAATTGTATAAATTATGTTTTCTGATAGTTTTAGATGACCCCATGAAAGATGTATAAAGGCATAAGTCACAAGACAATCCCACACCAGTTTGGAATTATGATTAATAAAATGGTTATTTATTTAAGGGGAAAAAACTTACAGATCACCGTCCCAGACATCAGCCTTCTGTGCCATCAGAAACGAAGTCTAACAGCTGGAAGCTGGAAGCAAGAGAGTGAGGACATGGCTACCACTGCTTTTTTAAAGCAAATGAGATCATGCCCAAGTGGGCTGGTATCTTAAAGGCTATTGGCTGAAGGAGTGGAAGGAGCTCCCACAGCACCTCTGCCTTTTGTTTAAGTAAGAGAGTTATAACCCAATACAAAACAATATATACTAGGAACATATATTAAGTGTAAGATTAGACTTACAATCAGCATAAACAATATTAAGCAAGGAACATATGCTAACTGTTTTAATAAACATTCTATCCAATGGAGTCTAAGTCTTGAATAGGAAATGGCTTGGCTAGATCATAAGAGAACTGTAACTATGACTATCTGATCTTCAACCCTATTGAAGGCCTGAGAAGGAAGATAATATTACTTGAGCAGGCAGGAAGTACAATCAAGTAGCTTCTAAAGCAAGGAATATATGACAGAGACAATTAGCTACCTGAGCAATCACCCAAAGTCTCATTTTGCAATGATGAAGCGACCAAATTTGGCTATGGCCTAGAATAACTGACAGACCATTTTCAAAGGCAAGAAATTTTTCAAAACTGTCTTACCCTGTCTTGGTAAGATTTGACAGTCCTGTTATCCATTCTGGATACTATATCTTGTCAGTGGTTGAGGCATGGGCATTTCTTTGCCCAAAGGCCTGTTTTTGCCAAGAAGAAAACAGGCTCCAAGTGGAGTGTTTTTGGTGCTCAACATTCTCTCTGGAATAGATCGGTGTTGTCAGGAGCAATTATGTCTCATGTGAACAAACCCTAAGTTATTTAAATGCCATGTTCCACAGATCCTTGAAGTGGTTGAAGATTATCTATCTATAAAGAATATAATCCTTATGTATCTAAAGAACCTGATTAGTCTAACTTTAAGTATGACAAACATAGATGACTATTGATCTATAATTCTTAATACCTATCTAACTTAAAGACTAAGACAATAAACAACTGTGCAATAAATGAGGACAATGACCTCCAAATGTAAACAATGTACAAGTATCTTGATCAGAGGTAGAAATGTACACTGCAATATGATATATATATGAAAAATGTTTTAAATAGAAGTATAAGCATGCACACATATAATATTCAATATAATTTAACTTTGTATCAATATACAAGAATCTATACCAATGTAATTGTCTGTAAACAATAACTCACAAATACCAATCTATTATGCCATCATCCAATTTTCCTTCTTTTTTTTTCAAAAAGGTCCCTGAGCTTATAAAATTCCTACCCCAACTCTCAACCATTATAATCAACCCCTAAATGACGTCCCTAAGCCTGAGGACAAACTTTGCTGGGAGAGGGGACATCATCTTCTAGAATTACTTCCAGCTGTCATGGGGGTGATGTTCTTTCTAGAAGATCCTGTGAAAGTAAAATGATGGTGAAATTTCAAGATTAATGTCTGAGAAGATTGCTTTGTTCCACCTTACTTAATTCTTCTGATTTGTATCCTGCTTTCCCTGATTTATTTGCATCAGTATAAAATGAATGGGCTCCAGTAATTGGAGCATCACGTACAATTTGAGGAAGAATCCAAGAAGTTTGCTTTATGAGGTTAAGTCTATCACTTTTGGGATAGTTGCTATCTAATTTCTCCCCCAAAATTAGCACAAGCTTTTTGCCATGGTTCATTGTCTTCTCATAACTTTTTTATTTCATCAATAGTAAAAGGCACTATAATTTCTGCTGGATCTATACCACCTAGTTGATGAAGTCTCAGTTTATCTTTTGTAATTAATTCAGAGACTTTTTCCACATAAGTTTTAAATATTTTACTTGGTTTATGTCGTATAAATATCCATTCTAAAATAATAACTTCCCTCTGCATTAAAATTCCCATAGGAGAAATTGTGGAGGGCAATATGACTAGGATAAAACTAAGATTTGGATTCACCCTATCCACATGTGCCTCCTGTAATTTTTCCTCAACCATTGTCAGTTCCTTTTCTGCTTCAGTTGTTAATTCTCTGGGAGTATTCAAATCTTTATCACCATCTAAGGTTTTATTTAAATGTACTATTAGATCAGATGTTATCCCAAAAGCTGGTTGTAGACTGGAAATGTCTCCTTACAATCTTTGAAAGTCATTAAGAGTCCGTAATTGGTCTCTCCTAATTTGTGCCTTTTGTGTTCTAATTTTCTGTAAACTTATTCTCTAACCTAGGTAATTAACAAAATCTCCTCTTTGAATCTTTTCAAGAGCAATTTGTAATCCCCATTTAGGCAAGACTTTCTTTAGTTCTTCAAACATCCTTCCTAAAGTATCTTCATTTGAATCAGACAACAAAATGTCATGCACTTAATGGTAAATTAGAGGTTTAGGAAATTGCTTATGAACTATTTCCAATGGCTTACTTACAAAATATTGGCACAATGTGGGACTATTGAGCAGCTCCTGTGGGAGGATAGTCCATTGATATCTCCTAGTAGGCTGAGAATTATTATAAGTAGGCACTGTGAAGGCAAATTTTTCTCTATCCTCTTCTTGTAAAGGTATAGCGAAAAAACAATTTTTCAAATCAATAACTATAAGAAGCCATTCTTTTTGTAATAGAGAAGGCAGAGGAATTCCAGATTGTAAAGGACCAATAGGTTGAATTACCTTGTTGACAGCTCTTAGATCTGTCACCATTCTCCATTTACCAGATTTTTTTTTTTTTTACAACTGACAAGGGCTGGTTGATTCTTCAATATGGTGAGCATATAGTTGCTTTCATACCAGCTGTTCCAAAGACTGTACTTTATCTTCAACTAGAGGCCACTGCTTAATCCATATTGGCTTCTCAGTTAACCATTTTAAAGGTAAGGCTGTTGGTACCTCTAAAGGTTTGCTAGTTGCTTATGTTCTTGTACAGCCTGAATGGCTGGTGACCTTTTTCCATAATACCTCATTATATCCTTCCCAGAATTATGAGTTCCTGGGACTGCAGGAATGTTAATCTGGGTATTCCATTGCTATAGCAGGTCATGGCCCCATAAATTTATTGCTATATTGGCTATATATGGCCTTACTCTTCTTATTTGCCCTTCAGGCCCTATGCATTCAACCCATCTCGTGCTTTGTTTTACACGAGATAGGGTTCCAATTCCCAGGAACTGAACATCTACCTCTTGAAGGGGCCAAGATTCTGAAGTAATGATACTTACCTCTGCACCCGTGTCTAATAAGCCTTTAATAAAAATGCCATTTATACAGACTCTTAGCTTTGGTCTTTGATCGTTAATAGAAGTCTGCCAAAATGTACATTTACTCTGTCCTACTGGATTTTTTGACTCACCCTCCACATTTAACCCATCATTTAGACAAGTATTGTTTTTTACAGCAGGCATTGGATTTTTTAATTTTCTTGGTGAGACACGTTCTCCACTGTAACTGGGAATGACTGGGCCACTTTGGCTTGGGGGCCTGTGATAGGCCCCTCAATGGGTTTCCTGATGGTATTGGGTTGTCTTGTCTGTCTGTTGTTGACCTGCATTCATTGGTACAATGTCGGCCTTTACCACACATCCTACATATACCTGAAGGCCAAGGTCTCCTATTTTTGTCATTCCCAGAGGAAATATTATTCCTAGAAATTCCTTGCCTGCAATCCATTTTCAGATGTCCTAATTTACCACTATTAAAACATTTGTCACTTTGATGTCTCCTCATTGCTTTGGAAATCGCTTCTCCTACCCAATATTCATCATTATAGCCAAACGTTTCAACTTTCATCGTATGCTGAATCCATTCATCCATAGGTGCTGATCTAGACATTAAATGCCCAATTATCTTTTTACATTCTAAGTTTTCATTTTCAAAAGCCAGAGATTCAAGAATTATTCATCTAGCTTCTGGGTCTGTTACTCCTATTTGCAGAGCCTTAATTAATCTGTGGAAAAAGTTAGTTAAAGGGTTCTCTTTGTCCCTGCCTAACCCTGGCATATGATTCGATTCTTTTTTCTAGTTCTTGTATCCTATCTCAAGCATTCAAGGCTGCTTTATGGCATAGGGACAATACTTCTTCATTGTAAAGGGCTTGAACCTGTGGGTCAGCATATGCTCCTACACCAAGAATTTGATCTTGGGAAACCTCCACAACTTTTTCTCTTCCTTGCTGTTCCATATGTTTGGATTCTTCTCTGAAATAAATTCCAAACATCAGGGTCCATCATCCAATATTGTGGACACTAATGAGAGAAATCATTGGGGGTAGCTCTGACATTAGAAGCCCAAGTCCTTATCATTTCCTTAACAAATGCAGAGTGCAAGCCATAATTAATGACAGCTTGCTTAATTTCTTATAGATCATTCATTCCTATTGGCATCCATCTACCTTCTTTGGCTCCCTTTGAGCCTTTAGAAGTTGATACTTTGTCAGAGTAAATTACAGGGTATGATGCTAAAACCCTGGGTAAACCAGTTCTGACAGCAGGTGGTGATGTTGTATCCTGTCCTTGTGCCTTCTTACTCTGTTTACCAGCTCCAATAATTTCCTCAATCTTTTCAAATCTTTTTTATCATTGTCTCTCGTAAAGCCTGAATCTCCTGACCTACATATGTTTCTAGTGATTTCACTAAGGTATCAATTTTTTGGTCCCCATTCTGTACCTGTAATTCCAAGGTTTTAATGTTTCCCTTCAAACATAACATGTCCTCCTTGAACTTTTCTTGGATATCGTGTAGATTGCCATTCTGGAGGTACATTCTGTCTGTTACCTTATCAAAACTTTGTGATAACTTCTGAATGTCAAATTCAATACTATGAACCCTTTCAGGTAACTTCCTAGTACCCTTGGATATGGAGTCAATTTTGCCTATCATAGTATCCACTTGTTCATATAACCTCTGATTTTCAATAATTTTAATCCTTTCAACTAGCCATTCATTATTAGTCCGTAAAAATTGTATTGTTCTTAGGAGTGCCATATTCTTCCTTAATGATAGAATATGGAGAAGAAAACTGAAACCTAGTAACCAGTAAATTGAGGTATCCATATAGTCATATAAACCTCACATGATATAATCCATTGTTTTAGTAAAGAAAGCAGTAAAAGTTGCAATGGAAATTAAAACTGCCATATTACCTATTATCCAGCAGGTGGTGCTGTTGCCAAGTCACGACTAGAACCAATGCAAAGGTGACAGAATCTAGGTCCTGTTTCAATGTCTGCCTTAGTATTTGTTAAAAACTGGGAAATATTAGTTGCTCGCGAAGTAAATGTAATTAAATCAATTCCACACACGGAACCAGAAACCCAGAATCCAGGGGTAGAGAACAGCAACCTGGAAGCCATATATGCCTCCATGTGACAAAGAGTCACCCCAAGGCTTGCAGCATTTGGCAACCACTTGTGCTCTGACTCGTGCTGCTTAAGGCCTGTGCTACAAGGGGTGTTTAAAAACCACTCAGAAAAGAGCAAACCAGGCAGGCAGAGACTGTCTGGGCCTGTGGAGCCTAGGAGGTGTGGAGTTTAAATCCACATGGGGAGGCAAATGATAGGGTGCATGGGGACTTGAAGCCAATCCGAGGCGTGTAAAGAGAAAATATAAAGAATTGCAGCAATAAAAGCCACCACGTGATATTCTATATTGTACTGCTGGCTCCACACACAGCCATGGCTGAGGGAGGGCTTGTACCAAGCCAAGCTGGTGGCAGGCAGCTGAGCCAGGGGTGTTTAAAACCAAACATTGAGCACTAGATGAAAGCATAAGTCACTAAACAATCCCACACCAGTTTGGAATTATGATTAATAAAATGGTTATTTATTTAAAGGGAAAAAACTTACAGATCACCATCCCAGACAACAGCCTTCTGCGCCATCAGGAATGAAGTCTAACAGCCAGAAGCCGGAAGCAAGAGAGTGAGCACACGGCTTCCACTGCTTTTTAAAGCAAATGAGACCATGCCCAAGTGGCTGGTATCTTAAAGGCTATTGGCTGAAGGAGCAGAAGTAGCTCCCACAGCAGATGTGCTTGATTCCAAAAGGGGCTATGGGACACACATATTGAGAACTGCTGATTTATACTTTTTTATTTTGTACACTTTATTCAGGGTCAATTCTGAGCCAATGCCTATTCTATATATAATACTGATACAAATATGAAGTCAATATATCTTTTTTTCTAGAAAGGATTATTCTGTTCAAAAGATAGATTAGAGGAGAAACTTTGACCCTAGCTGTGGAAACGTGTTTTGCCTTATCGTATAGTAGTAAGTTTAATAATTCATGAGTACTATCTTTCATGGGGTACAAGACAGCATTTGTTGGAAATATGTAATTAAAATGAATAACACCATAATGATGAGCAATGCTCACCACACTATACAATGACATTTTCATGTTTAAAAATATAACAAGTCCAACTAGTGTGGAATGGGAAAAATATTTTTGAGATATTATTCATTTGGTTAGGTTAACATGGTGAAGACATTGCTTTGAAAGGTAAAATGGAGAGAAACTCATTATTTCATTTTGTATAAGGCAAAACAAATGTTAATGGCATAGATTGAGCCCTCTCCAATACCTAGTATAGTAAGTTGTATGTTCAGTTCCCAAATTGTGGTTAAAAACATTGGAGCATTTTAAGAGGTGGCTCCTGATCGATGGAAGTACATTACAAAGGTTAGGCCTTTGAAGGTTATGTCCATGCTGTTTTTAGCCTGTTCTCTCTGTTTCTGGTCTACTAAGGTATAAAGAACAAGTTACTGCCTCATGCCTTAGCCATGCTGGAGGGACTGAGGGCTGCCATCCTGCCTTCTCCAACATAGACGGCTAGAACTATCTTAAGTATTGAGCTAAGTCTAGGGAGATAATTCTATTGATAAGGTGATTACTATGTAAACATGAGGACAAGACTTCAATATCCATCTCCCATGGATACATTGGGGTTAAACCCTGTTCTGGGGAGACAAAGACAGGAAGATAATTGGGTTTGCTGGCCATCCAGGCTAGTTCATTTGTGTATTCCAGGTTCAATAAGAAACTTTGTCTTAAAAAATGAGGGAGGGACTGACTGAGGAAGAAACTCAATGATATTGGCATCTGGCCTGAATATATGCCCACAAATACATATCTACATCACTACTATAACATGAGGGCCTGCTTGTTGAGGTTTCTGTCCTGCCTGGTTCCCGCAGTCATTATGTCCCAAAGAAAAATCACACAGAGTTCTACATAAGTCATAAACTGATTGGTCCATTGGCTCAGGCTTCGTTTTAGCTCTTATAACTTATATTAACCCATTAGTCTTATCTATGTTAGCCACATGGCTCAGTATCTTTTCCAGTGGGGCAGGTAAATCCTGCTTCTTTGGTGTCTGGACAGGACTGGGGAGGAAAGGGCTTTCTCCTTCTCAGAATTCTCCTGTTTTTATTGCTCCGCTCCTACTTACTGTCTGGCTGTCCTGCCTATACTGTCCTTGCCAATCAGCATTTATTTAAAACATAATTGACAGAATACAGAATTGTTCTACACCATTTCCCCACTCTCGTTTAGTTAAACAAAGGAAAATATCCATAGTCCATTTCTTGGGAATGTGGGCATAGTATTCCAGACTATTTTCTGCAATTTGGGGGTGCTGATAATCATATGAGGACTTAAAGAAAATTTAGAATTATGATCAAGTCCTGACTGGAGTAGCCTGTTTGTCTTCATCATCTCAGGCAGCAGTCTTTAATCTGTTCTGGATGTAGAACTCAAACATCCGGGCCATCTGTTCCTAATGGAGATTTCTCAGGTGGTCTTCCTTGAAGACCTGATTTTTCTTAACTCAGAATAAATCCACAGCCTCTTATTTCCTGTGGAAACAAAAGCAAATCCTCTTCTCCAAAGTAACATACCTTTTTGATATCAAATTTGAAGTCAAGGTATTTTCAAAATACCTATCTTGGATTAATTCAGCAGCATTTATAAGCAAATATTTTATAGCAGCTGTTGCTCCTTCTTCAGCATTCAAACAATTCAAAGAGAGCATAATAACATACAGTATCCAGATTCTCTGTCTATTTTCCATCTTTATGTGGCTTTACTTTAACCTCTATTTCTTTTATCTTTACTTTTATTTTTGAGACAGATTCTCTGTGTGTCCTTGTCCTTGAACTCCTCCTGTAGATCAGGTTGTCCTTGAACTCACAGAGATCTGCCTGTCTCTTCCACACCTTGAACTCACAGTGGTCAATCTACCGCTGCCTCCCAAATGTTGGGATTACAGGTGTGTATCACTAAACCCAACTCCTCTCTTTCTTTTTATTTTGAGGACTTTAACCTCTTTCTTTACAGTCCCAGGTAAATATAAAAATTTTTATCACAGTAAACCATTTAGAGGTTTCTTTCATCTTTGAATCTATCTTTGCTATATCTCTCTTTTTTTAACCACGTGAGTCTTTAATTACTAAGTCTTTAATTATGGTAGAATCAAAGCCGTGGCTTTGATGACTGGAACCAGCCCATTCCTTAGCTTTCTGAGATTCCAGCCTCAAGGCAGGGATACCAGCTGTAGCTATGTTCATTTTCAAAACTCTAAGGTCCCTGCCAGCAAGCAAGCTGCAGCAGTGTGCTCACAAACCACACCCAAAACTCTACAGTCAGACTGCTTGCCTTAAAGAGTCAGAGTTTGCACTGGCAAGATGGCCCAGAAAGCCAGCATTTTAAAACAGCATGGCTTTATTCCTACTATGGCTGAAAATAAAAAAGCAAGTGGTCAGCTTTTCATTAACACCATTTAAGTGTTTCATGGCAGGACCTTTTAAAAGAACTGCAAGGTTTTGCAGCTAAAGCTGAGTCAGTAAGCCTCTCTAAAATGAGAGTGCTTGCTTGTCCCTAGCAAGCAAAGCAGACCCAAGAATTTGCTGCTATCAAGAAGTCATGCTTTACTCTATTCTTTTCTGTCTAGAATAACTTCCTGAGCTCTCTCAGGCTTTAAGTGGATACAGTTGTCCACACATTGGGTACCATTTTTAAACATGAGGTCATGCTTATTGGGGTTTCTGTCTTGGCCAGTTCCCACAGTCGTTATGTCCCAAAGAAAAAACCCACAGAGTTCTACATAAGTTATAAACTGATTGGCCCATTAGCTCAGGCTTCATATTAGCTCTTATAACTTATATTAACCCATTATTCTTATCTATGTTAGCCACATGGCTCAGTACCTTTTTCAGTGGGGCAGGTCACATCCTGCTTCTTTGGTGTCTGGACAAGACTGAGGAGGAATGGCCTTCCTCCTTCCCAGAATTTTCCTGTTCTCATTGCCCCACCTCTACTTCCTGTCTGGTTGTCTTGCCTATACTTCCAGCCTGGCTACTGGCCAATCAGCGTTTATTTAAAGCATAATTGACAGAATACAGAATTATCCTGCACCAATTGCAGCAAGAAAAACCATTGTGTGAAATTCTATATTGAACTGCTGGCTCCACACACAGGCTGCAGCTGGGGGAGGGCTCATGCCAAGCTGAGCTGGTGGCAGGCAGCCAAGCCAGGGGATTCTAAAACCCAATGTTGGGCACCAGATGAAGGCAAAAGTCACAAAACAATCCCACCCACACCAATTTGGAATTATGATTAATAAAAGGGTTATTTATTTAAGGGGAAAACTTACAGATCACCTTCCCAGCCCTCTGTGTAACCAGGAACAAAGTCTAAGAGCCAGAAGCTGGAAGAGAGAGAGAGAGAGAGAGAGAGAGCAGGGATAGTGCTGCTTTTTTTTAAGCAAAATAGACCATGCCCAAGTGGGCTGGTATCTTGAAGGCTATTGGCTGAAGGAGCGGAAAGAGCTCCAGCAGCACACTACCACTGCATCACCACCAACAAAGCCAGCCATGAGATAAAATAAACCTTCCCTCTGTTAAGTTGTCCCTCTCACACATTGTGGACATAGTGATAACAAACCAACTAATATAGCATGCAACACATTTAGGTTGAAAATGCTTAATTTGTCCACAGATCACAGTTGGCAATGGTGACTATAAGGAAGAGGGATAGTAAAGTGTAGGATAATGAATGTCCCTCTTTCCCTGTCTTTTGGAAGTTGTGTATACATCTCCTACTTTTGTTTTCCTCATAATTCTTACTACTCCATCCAAATGTCATTTGACTTAGAACTGAAACTGTGGAAAACAAGAAGGAACAAGTCTACATCTGTGAACTCATATCTTGTAATAAATCTGAGTAGGAGTCAGTAAATCTCAGACTTTTGATCCTTTTCATTTTAAAGAAATTTTCTGCTCAAAACATTCATTTTTTTAAAAGAGTAATTTAAGGGTCTTATCACAAAGAGGATTCCCTGCAGGCACCCACTGTATACAGCAGGGAAAAGGTTAGTGATCATTTACCAGTCCTAGAGAGCATCTATTCATGTGTACCAAGTGGTGGCTGGGAGGCAGATGACAGTAGATGGTCCCTTTTCAGTCCCCTGCTTTCTTTTTACTGTCTTTTTCAATAACATGTTGATAACAGAGCCTTTGAAAAAAATGACAAGATTTAGTATCCAATGACTAGTGGTAGAAGGTAGATGCTTCAGACAGGAGCAGTCATATTAATATTTGACTTCCTTGCCAGACTTATATTTCAATCACTATACAAAGAAAGCATGTTTTAATCACCCCACTTTTTAGTTATCTTTCCCTTTATCCACATTATTTCTTATAATGGTCCCAAACTCAGTGTCTCTCTGAATAATAGTTTGCTCCATGGTCTGGGCCATAACTTATCTACTTTTATTCATGTCTCTTGGATTAGTAACTCTTAGGTCAAAGAAGGCACCTAGAAATGAATAATTCTTAGATATTTCCTTTTGTTTAACTCAACTTTATACATGCTTCTTCTTAATACAAAGCTCAAACAATTACCTTCCATATATATCATAAAGAATTTGAACAGTTATATTACTAACTTGTATATTTATTCTCTGATGCTTTGGACTATAACTTTTAAAAAATATTTCACCAATTATATAGTTTAGCAATGTTTATGTTCAGGATCTTTGGGTAAACCTTTTGTAATAGTCCTCCATAAAAGGGGTCTTCACCAGCTAAGATTATCTGGTAGAGGAGGAGTCTAATTTAGGCAAGATTCCTTGCCCTAAGTGGGAAAATTGCCACCTGATATGACACATTTAGTCAACTGTTGGGTAAAAATAATCAAATACAGATGACATATGAGTCTCCCATCCAGATAATCTTTTTGCCTTCAGGTTTCTTTAAATAAATCCTAGATTTATTCTTTCCTTACATTTATAATATTGGGTCAATGATTATTTTATAAAATGGCACTCAAGAAAGAATGATCACACAGGATGCTATTCTGGGCTCTGGCTCATTGAAAATAGTACAATTCAGCAATAATCTCTCTGAGAATAATTGAAGGAAAAGGAAGTATCCCATTGTTTCAGATTGTGTCACTTAACCAGTGTTCCAGGGCTATAACTTTAGGTGTGTATTTTAGATATAGTCAGACATTGGGGAGGTAGCAGGAAAATAAATCCATGATTAAAACTTCAGAGTGATGGATTCCTTTGGCAAGAAATAAAGCAAAGAAACATGGTTGTCAGTCACTAGTGGGAAGGAAGTAGGACTAAAGATAGCAGAGGTGGTAAGGAATGGATGTACACAGAAGGCATGGGAAATCCAAAAATCTCATTCCTAAGGAGCAGAGAGAAGAATGATATGATTACAAAGAGGCACTTTGCTGTGCATAGTGACTGATTTGAGGAATGAGTAATCTAAAAGAAATTTAGGAATCTCTTAAGGTGGAAATAATGTGGAAACTGGGCACAAGAAAAAATATGAATATGAAAAATATCAAGAGTTAACAGTGACAGGGATTTCTCAGAAATAAAATCCAACTATTGAATTTATTAGCATAAATTCCTGAAAAATATTTGGCTTATGCTTTAGAGAAAACTGCAAAAAACACAAAAACAAAAATATGCAAAACACCAACAAAACCAAAACAACCAACCAACAAACAAAACAACCAATGTGTGTATGTAAAAACAAAAAATAGATGGTGATATTTAGAGTAAGTTTTAGTAACTCAGGTTTTCATTGGCTAATTCACCTTAGTGGAAAAAGCCCAGCTGTGTACTAGGTTTGTTCTGTGCTCTCCTGTCCCTTAATTAATATGTACTCATGTGAATGTTCATACCATACTGGTCAGATGAATTCTTTGTGATTCTTCTTTTTCCATTTCTAGTATCCCACACCATGACTCAGAAATAGATTAAAAATTATTAGTGGCAATGATACCAAAATAATGTTACTTCCTGTTATAATGGGGAAAAATGTATTCTTTTCATCTAAGCTTCAGAGCACTATGCAAGTTTTCACTCACTGAGATCAATGGGTCACTGAAAAGTAATTAATTAATCAGTGGTATTGATAGACTCAGGGTTGACTCTTAAGACTTATAAAGAAGGAACTCTTATTCATGTAATGTTGAAGATAATAAAACAACTAAACCAATTGATGTTACAAAAATGTTTCCTATGTAATCTTCGGGTTTTCCAGTCCATATCCATTTAATAATATATATATTTTTAAAAGCAAGGCAACTTTACTTAATAACAAATATGGTACATTTTATTAAAGAGTTTTTTGGCATTATCACCAAAAGTTTAACTAACTTGGGAGGGTGTAGAGTATGATAGAAGGAGTCTTAACATTCCACAATATTAGCAATGTTTTGAGAGTGGTTGTCATTGAGAAACTTCTTCTCACTTTAATATATGACATTGAAGCACAGGTGCCCAAGTAAGGATGGACTTTAAGGTAATGCCACACAAACCTTGGGAGATAATGAACTATTGTTTTAGAGGCATCCACATTCCATTAAATAAAAGTTTCTGACTTTGGTGTTTCTAGTTGAAAAGAGGAAGTCCTAACAATTGTTTAGTCTCTTTGAACATTAGAGAAAATAGATATTTTAAATTTTGACTAAGCACATATACTCTCTCCTCTCTTTTTCTCTCTCAATGTAACAAATTCATTATTGAATACAATTAGTATGGTGCCATCTTGACCAACTTCTCAAAAATAAGAGAAGTCATATCTTACTGTACAGAATGATACTGAGCCTCAGAGCTGTCTCCCCCAGTCTTCTATATTTTTCTAGTGCTGGGATTAATGGTGTGTGCCACTACTGCCTGGTATCTATGGCAAAGTAGTATGGCTACTGGGATAAAGGTATGTGTCATTGTGGCTACTGGCATTAAAGACGTATGTCATTGCTGTCTGGTTTTTCAGGCTGGCCAGTGTGACTGCTTTCTTTTTCTTATCTTTAGGTAAACTTTATTTATTAAAATACAAATGAAGTGCCTCTACAAATTGTGTGATTTTTATTTTATTTTTTTGCAGCTAAGCATCTTGGACCATACATCCATAGAAAAAGTAAGCTTAAAAATAATCAGATGAGCAATGTCCATGATACAACAAATCAATGGCTGGACTTGATTTATTCATTATAACTAACTTTATAAGCAGGTTAGTTCCTATTAACTTTTCATAAGCTGGCCCACCATAGTTAGATCTAGGCCCTAATTTCAATAGTCTATGAGATTTTTTTCTATCTTTGCCACTGGTAAAAAGTAACAGTTCTACAAGAGGGTGGATGTTATTAAATATCATACTGTTAAACATAGTAACTGACAGTAAATTGGTGATAATGCACACTATCTTGGTGTTGGAACATGGTCTGTATTTTGTTAATTGTATTTTAAATAAATAAATGCTGATTGGTCATTATTCAGGCAAGAAGTGTAGGTGGGAAAACCAGACAGGAAGTAGAGGAGGGTCAATGAGAACAGGAGAATTCTGGGAAGAGGGAAGTTTCTCTGCAGTCCTGTCCAGACACAGAAGAAGCAAGATGTGACTACACCACTGAAAAAGGTACTGAGCCATGTGGCTAACACAGATAAGAATAATGGGCTAATGTATGTTATAAGAGTTAATAAGAAGCCTGAGCTAACTGGCCAATCAGTTAGACCTCTGTGTGATTTCTTTGGGACTTGAAGACTGTGGGAACCGGGCAGGACAGAAACCATAGAAAACAGTATTTAAACAAGGACCTAAAGTAAACTCATGAATCAGGAACAGACCTCTGAGGACAGACTTAAATTCCTTGTATTAGTCATAGCCTTGTAGAGGAAGAGAATTTACAGAATCAATATATATTCAAAGGGAATTGTAGTCAACAATGCTGTCTCACATTGGGGAGGATAAAAGCATGGTGTTTTTTAGTTTGGTTACCTGAGCAGTCCTGTTCTGGCCAAGATGATTCCTGGAGAGCTGATGGTCTTATGTCCATGTTAGAAGCCCAAAGAAGCTGGTTCTAACCTTAGTGAGGGGATCTTTAGCCACAGAAACAGACTAGATGAATTTGCCATCAAATGTCAAGGTCAAGTCAATAAAAAATAAAAAGAACTGAAAAACTCTCTAACTTCCATGTCATGTCCACTGATCTAGACTGGTAGAAGTAGGTGCTCCCATCATTAATGATGTGTCTTCCCACAGTAATTAAGGCAAACAAGACTGTGTTCCACAGACATGCACATGGGCTATCTAGCATGATGGATACAATTCCACAGTAATGAATTCTTTCTAGTTAGTTGTAGGTTGTGTCAAGTAGACAATCTACCCATCACAAATGTGTATTGAAGCCATGTGCAGCATCATGTTTTAACTATATTGTAAGACTAAGGCTGCAGGTTACTTCCTGGCCGCTTAGTCCCAAAATAATCACACAGAAATTGTATCAATTAAATCTCTGCTTGGCCCATTAGATCTAGCTTCTTATTGGCTAACTCTTACATATTAATTTAACCCATTTCCATAAATCTATGTATCACCACATGGCTGTGGCTTACCAGCTAAAGTTCCAGCATCTGTCTCCAGCAGAGCTACATGGTGTCTCTCTGACTCCACCTTTGTTTCTCCTAAAATTTCATTTAATATTACCTGCCTACCTAAATACTTCCCTGCTATAGGTCCAAAGCAGTTTCTTTATTCATTAATGGTAGTCACAGCACAAGTGTGGGGGAATCTCACATCACCTCTTCTTTTCTGTTTAAATGAAAAGGAAGATTTTAACTTTAACATAGTAAAATTACATATAACTAAACAGGTATCAATCAATTTATATCTATTTTATCTTTTATCATAACTACAGAAAACTATAACTATAAATTCTTCAACTCCATCAAAGACTCCAGAAGGATATAATACTACCTAAGTAAGCAGGAAATACATTGTAAGCACCTTCCAAAACTCTAGAATTGACAGAGACATCTTGCTGCCTGGACAATTACCCAAGTTCTTCTGTAACACTGGGGTATCCATCTTCAGCCTATAAGCCCATAGTATCCAGAAGACCTTTTCACGAAGCAAGAAATTTCAAAGACAGTTCTGCCTATATTGGCAGTTTGTCAGTACCTTTTTTCTTCTGTGTCCTGCAGAATGTCTAGTAGACTCTTTCATGAAGCAGGAACCTCGAAGGATCATCTCACCTTTAGGCAAGCTCAGCAGTCATTTCTCTGTGGGTCTTGGATGTCCAGTTAAGCAGTCTAGGCAAGAGCAGTTTCTTGCCCAAATGGCTAGCAAACTCCATAAGGAGCCTCTTCAATTCCATCTTTCTCTTGAAGTAATTGGTGCCTCCAGGAACAGATGTGTCTCACTGTCATGAAAAGTCTTAAACTCTTAAAACATTTTAAACGCCATATTTTGTAATGTTTGAAAGATTTGAAGAATCCCTATCCATCTGAAATACTTCTTAGTACATCTAGAAAATCTAGTTAACATGACTACAAGCTTGACTATTACAGATGAATCTCTATTTACCATATTTCTTAATTATACATTACAATTTTTAATGAGCTGCACAAACACAATACCTTAATCAAGAGAAGAAACACATATACATATAACATATAGATATATATGTAACATACACATATAACAAAATAAACCTTAAATTTTTATCAATAAACCAAGATCCATACCAATGCAAATCTCTATAGCATATCCCCCTTTAAATGTCAACAAACATTTATAGATAATATTTGGGAATATGGGCATAGTTTGATTCAAATTTCTTCCTGCTGTTTGGGGGCACTGTTAATCAGGTCTTTCATGGTACATCCTGTGTGTTAGGTGTATCTCCTAAGGCGGTTGGGTGAGGTAATTTTTGGGGGTTGTTCATGGTGACCTTTCAGGGGATTATGGTCTATTAAACCATATTAGTCTGGAAGTAATTCAGATGTTCTCATCATCTGTGGAAACAAAAGAAGAACCTCTTTCCAAAGCAACATATCCTTAGACTCAAAATTTAAAATCAAGCTACCTTTACATTGGTTTAGCTTAGCAGCCTGTACAATGAAATGTCTCTCTGTACTTAGCTCCTTCACAGTCAAAAAATGTAAAGAAAACACAATAGTATACATAATGCAGACTCTCTGTGTTTATTCCATCTTCACATGGCTTATTCTTCTTTTATACCTTTTAATCTATGACTATCTGTACTGTTTCTTTAAAGTCTTTACCTTTTTAAAAAAAAATCATTAACTTCCTTTTATGACTCTTTTTCTTCTTTTATACTCATTTTCTTCTCTCTCCCAAGCCTACACACTTTTATCCAACACTGTGACACATTTAGAGTTCTTTTCCATCTGTTTTTGTCTTTATTGCATATCTGTAATTCTTTACTGTTCAGGAACACTTTTTAAAATGCTAAGTGATTCTTAAAACTTAAGCTGCACCATTACTAGGGTATATACGCTACTTCTTGCTTGCTCTGCACAGTCCAGTATAGCAGACCTATTTGCTGCCTCTGAGAGCTATGCCCACTGCCCCATTCTCAGGCACACAGCCAGTCCATGCTGCCATTAAGCAAGCTGCAGCAGTCTGCTCACAAACTCCACTCAACTGCTCTGCAGCCAGACCTCCTGCCTGAAAGACTCAGAGTTTGCACTGGCAGCACAGCCCAGAAAGCTGACATTTCAAAATGGTGTGGCCTTTTTTCTTTTGCTACCACTCAGTCAGAAAAACCTCTCTTAAATGAGTGATAGCAGCCACTAGCAAACAGCAAGAACCTGTATTAAACTCTGTACTTTTGTGTCAGGAATTCCTTTTCAAGCCCTCTCAGATTTTAAGTGGATTTTAGTCAACCATGTTGGTGCAAATTTGTAGGAATAAGACTGCTAGTTAGTTCCTGGCTACTTAGCCCTGAAATAATCACACAGAAACTGTATTAATTAAATCACTGCTTGGCCCATTAGGTCTAGCTTCTTATTGGCTAACTCTTACATATTAATTTAACCCATTTATATTAATTTGTGTATTGCCACATGGCTGGGGCTTACCAGCTAAGTTCTAGCATATGTCTATAGTGGGGCTACATGGCATCTCTCTGACTTCACCTTTTTTTTTATCCCTACATTCCATTTAATTTTCCCTGCCTACCTAAGTTCTTCCCTGCTGTAGGTCCAAAGTAGTTTCTTTATTTATTAATGGTAATCACAGCATGCAGAGGGAAATCCACATCACTATATTGTCTGGTTTTGAATAACTCATGAGTAGACTGTTTAGGCTAAGCAAGTATCTTTAGGGATGTGCTCCTTTAACACAGAACAACATAACAGTGAGCCTAATTCTAATTTTATACATGAACCTGCCTATTTATAGAAAAAAAATTTGTACCGAAACAAACTATTGGGCTTTACTGGGTATCAACTCTGCTATTACTTACTGCACTCAGGTTTGGTTTCTAGACTGTATTCATCTGTGGGTGTAAGGACAATTATTCAGAGTGTATTTAGGATCATTCAGCTGGTTTGTAAAGTGGCATGTGTATATTATTCTCCAGATCCATGACTTCACTAGTTCTTGGTAGTTGGTTAGGTTTCTAGCACCATTCTCAGAAGTTGGTGTGGGAGGTCCTTCTGTCTATGTGTTGCTTTCATTGGTTAATAAAGAAACTGCTTTGGGCCTGTAGCAGAGCTATAGGGGAACAGAGCTAGGTAGGGAAAACTAAACTGAATGCTGGGAGAAAGAAGGGTGAAGTCATAGAGGAGCCATGAAGCCCCACCAGAGCCAGGCACAACTTTACCCAGTAAGCCATAGCTACGTGGTGATACACATGGTGATACACACAATTTCTATGTGATTATTTCTGGGCTAAGTGGCTTGAACGAAACAAGTGGCCTCCTCACAACAAGAAGTGTTTTAAACAGTGACTTGCTGTTTCTCCTACCTCCAGGAAACCTCCTTGGCATTTATTCAAGAATCATCCTTATCCTAAATCCATAGTTTCTCCTGGAAAGAAATACTTTATCACCTATGAAAGGTCAAGGGTTGGAGTGAAGAGAGAATAAACTGAAAAGGTCAGAAGCTGTTTGCTTCTCCCCTTTTGCTGGTTAGCAAGCTGTTGGGCCAGCAATTTTGAAACAGGTCCACAGAAAACCCACCTGACATCAGAATCTAAGCACAGAGGATTGATCTGCTGTATTTTACCCACTTGGTCTTTCTGTCAATACCAAGATGAAGGAGGAGTCATGCACTTGGATGCATCTCTACTTTTATGTTCCCAATAAACCTCATTTTATGTTGCAACTACAGCTATAATGTTGTTGTGGATATGTGCCCATGTATAGCAAGGACAAAAATTCCTCATAAAATTCGACATTGTTTCAACTCATACATCACCAGTTAGGCTGAGTGTAGTGAGGAAGGAGATATATTTAGTTCCTGAGAGGAATCATAAGATTTGTCCACATTATTTGAAGTGGATACAGATAACTTACAACCCATGAATATATAAAGCTTAACTTAAAAGGTTTCAAATGTAAGATGTAAATACATTGTAATAGGCCAATGCCTTAGGAGACAGAGAAAAAATGTTATGAGGCCTTTAGAACATGCAGATAACTGTTTCTATTACCATTAGATTGTAATGGCAAAAGCCTTATATGGAATACAATAAATCACAGTGTCCAAGAGTTTCAGCTTGGTGAACAATATTTACTATGAAAGCAATGTGAGGCACCAGAAAGGAGCACACATGAGTTTTCTATCCAGCAGGATTTCCATAAAGTTAACAAACTTGCTAGCGATCATCCAAGCTCACACCTACAACTACAAATCTCATTTCACTTGATATTGTTAGCCCCACGGTGAAATTGATGTTTTTATATGCTACTAAATGGAACATTTATGACTTCAGAGAAACCCTGAGTTGGAAATTTTTGTCTGTGGTGTTCATAGCTCAGAAATCATAGTAAGTAAGAATGAATTGTGGTGGTTTGAACTTTTGTAGATACTGGTATGTTTAGAGAAATAATGCACAATTTGGAGGGTCCAGAAGAATTCTGCATCAATAGTGAGAAGAGTCAAGGTAAGTTAGAGGATTTGAAGGAAAACCAAGAAAGTGTCTCTGAGAAGGAAACTGTTGTGAAAGTTGCTAGGAGCAGACTCCTAGTCTGTTAAAAACCTTTCAGTCATAAAGGCAGTTATGACAGGCATAGCTGCTATTCACGTTACACACTTTGAAGGAACTGAAATTGCAATGCTCCTCACTATTGGACTTATTAAAAATACATTGGGAGAAAAATGAATACTCTTAATATGGAAAATCAGAAATAGTCACAGATAATGTGGCTCATGAATCTTTAGGAAGAAACAGAATAACGAAGATAGCTACAGTTTTATCTTAGTGAAAAAAATAGGGCATCTCCTCAAATTTAGGAAAATTACTAAAAACTTTAGTGGCATAACTTCAGAAATGATTAATGACAAAATTCTGATAACTGATGGCTATTGTCCTATAAGACAAAATAGAATGGAGTCCAAGAAAAGTGAAAGTTTAAATATAATGATGGGTTTGGACTGTCAATTATTATAGCTGGAGTCAATCCGTTCCCAGAAAAAAACACAAATTTACTTCAACTTGATTAAGTACTTGATAATATTCTTGCTCTGTTTTCATATGTCACATAGGTGAAATATTTTCCCCCAAAATCTTTTGTAACTATCTTCAGAAAATAGGGAAAAAGTCTGACTTTCCTGTTAAAGTATAAAAAATAAATAAAATAAGAAAACCCTTTTTGATCCTTTTGAAGCTCACCAATTTGTTATTTGGTTTGTCTATAACATAAGTTTTAAGCATTTCTACATTTTATGGCACATATTAACTAAAATTCCATACAATGTAATTCACATATTTTGGTGCACAGCTAAGGTTATGGGGAAATGCAGTCATGTACCACCCAAAAACCAAGACATAAATGTTGAGAGTTGATTCAGTGATGAAGCACACACGCAGTTCTCCACCAGAGTTGGATTCTCAGCTCAAACTGGGTCGCTCATAGGTACCGTGACTCCACTTCCAGGGGATGTGCCAACTCCCTTCCCAGAACCCACATGCATGTGTGCAACTCTGAGGAACCATTTTGTAAAGATCCAGAATAACTTCACTAAAAGGCGTCACCAAAGCTGACCCTAGTCGATTTGGATGCACACCTTCCTAGGCCAGGATGGAGGGGGGAGGGCCTTGGACTTCCCACAGGGCAAGGCACCATGCCCTTTTAGGGAACCAGCGGGAGGGAGGAGGGGGGAGCGGGAGGGGACAGGGAGAAGGGGAGGAAATGTAAATTTTTTTGAATGGAAAAAAATAAAAGAATATGGAAAAAACAAAACAAACAAACAAAAAAAGCAAAGCTGACCCTTTCATGGCTCAACAAACTTACCACCAACTTCCAATATAATTAACCATAGATTTACTCACCATCCTTTGAAAATACACATAAAATACTCTTTGCTGTTTTATTCATTTTAAGTATTCAATTCAGTGACATCAATTACACCTACACTATTATGCAATTATCACCATCGTTTCCTAATTTCTTCATTGCCCCCTCCAAGAAGAGCTGCAATGAGTCTTTGTTTCACTCTCTCCAGTCCCTGACAACATCCACTTTCTATCTCTAGAAGTTTCTCTGCCTGTTGGTAATTTCTATGTTTGGCTATTGTGAATAATTTTATTTTTGAGTAATCAGCAATATATTTTTTTAAATTACTGTTTTGGTAAAAAGACAGGAGAAATCCCATTCTTCTGATGATTCAGTGTAGGAGCAATGCACACGTTTGTAATTTCCCTATAATCTGGCTCACATTTATTTTCTTGGCTTGTTTTTAATTATAGTTATTTGAGTCGTAAAGTAGTGTCTCATTGTAGCTTTGAATTGCAGTTTCTTCAGCTATTCATGTCTTTGTGCTTATTTGTCTAATTTTATGTTTACTAAAGAGAAAAAATTTTCATTGTCTCTATATTTTGTTGTTTATTATTGTTATTGGTATTTTAGAATTCTTTATCTGTAAGATAAAGATTCTTGGAACTTTCATTTCTTGGTATTTGTTTCCCCATGCTAATTTTTCTTAAAATCTTGATGATATCCAATTTATATTTTTGTTATTGCTTGTATTTTTGATAGCCTATATAACAATCCATGGCAATAACAATCCCCTGTTATAAAGATTAATTTTAATGTTTTCATAAAGGAAACATCACATTACTTTTAAAATTTTGTCATGAATTAATTTTTAGTCAAATTTTGTCTATCTTATGAAGTTGGAATTAACATTCATCTTTTATACATAGAAACAGGCCCAACCTCCATTGAAAATGGTGTCCTGTCCTCAGTAAGCAAGCATGGTTATTTTGTCAATAATTAATTAGCCATAAGTAAATGGGTTCATTTCTAGACTCTTCATTCCATTCCATTAGTTTAGTTATCTGTTCTTATGCTGCTGTCATCATTTTATATTATCTTAGCTTTGTAGCAAGCTTCGAATTTAGAGGACTTAGGTCTTGTAGCTTTTTTTTCGCGATTATGTCATTTCACATGGATATGAGGATTCTAGTAAATCTGAGTGCCTCAAAATAAAATTTTGGAGATGGAGACTGTCACACTATTTATAATATATCATTTCCGGAGATAGCAACTTTAAATATGATGTAAAAGATAGATTGTTAACTCACAAAGCTAGTGTAATGGATTAAATCTAATAAAGCAATAAAAGTATCTCTTCAAATTACAACAACTAATCAGAAAAACATTAACATAAGGAAAACTGAGAAAATACAAATAGGAGGAAATTAGAAATAGTCTTATGTGACCAGTGTTTCTAAGAACTAAAGAAAGAAACTGAAGAGTACACAAGAATGAATGTGAATGAAAATTATTCTGTTGTTTAAGCATATTTTGATTTGTGTGCTTCTGATTTATCACATTTTATCATTTCTTATTTACCTGTTTTTTTATCTAAGGAAGGACAGAAAGGAAGTAGATCCTTGTGGGAAGGGAGGTGGAGAGGAACTGGGAGGAGTACAGGGAGGGAAAATAGTAATCAGAATGTATTGTATGAAAAAATCGATTTGCAGTAAAAAAAAAAACAACAAAAAACAGAAAGCAAATAAAACCATCCATGTCTGGGAAATGTATAGCCAAGTTGAGCTCAGAGAGGAATCTGAAACATTCATGTCAACAGATGATGTTTTTATTTTTGTTTTGTATTGGTGTTTTACTTTGTATTTTGAGATATGTTCACACAGAAATATAAGAAATCATATGCAGAGATAGAGTGTTGTTCCTGTTCTTTAGTCCCTAATAACATTTTATATCATAATAGTAAAATATTGGGAAACTCATATAGTCTTCTAAAACTATTAACATTTTATTCTTTACATGCATTAATGTGTTTAATTAGCTTCAACTGATTATTGTCATACTTGGCAACCAAAACACCAAAAATACAGGTGAGTTCTATTGCAAGCACTGGTAATTTACTGTTTAAGTACAGTCACTGTCCAAACCCACTGCCATTTTCCTACCCTGTAGCAACCCCTAATCTATGGTTCACTTCTAAAACTTGTCAGTGCAATTAGACTAGGGTGGCCCTTTTCATTTTGCAAAATGGCCTTTATTTTATACAGGTTGTTGTATTTGTCATTTCTTTCTCCTCATTTTATTATGGATTGTTGCTCTTAGTACATATGTACAAAGATTTATTTATCACTAGATGAACATTTTGGTTGATTACAGTGTAGGATTACTAAGAATAAACTGCAATGAATATTTGTGTACTCATGGTTGTGCAGACATACATTTCCATTAGTCTGGGATAATTACCCAAGAGCTGCAGTGTTGCTGTGTGTGGGAAGTGCCTGTTCAGTTTCAGAAGAACCTGATGTACAATTGGTCAGAGACATTGCACTATTTTGCATTCTGCCAGTAATAAATGAGTGATTCATTTTTCTAGTTTTTGGTATCTCTGCTTCTGTAACTGGTCAGCTAGACCTGAACTGCTGCTATTTAAGCAAAAAAGAAATTAGAAAATTAAACACCGAAACAAAACACTCTATACTCTTTTCACAGTTCTGGGGCTATGTACCCAGATCTGTTAGGAAAGGCATGCAATCAGCTTCATGTTATTAAATATTCACTCATTTGTGTAAAATCTATTAAATGTTGAATATACTGGACCTTTCTCAACTATTGACAGAATCCCCTTTCTGATATCTGTGTTATTATTTTTCCTTTAACTCTGAAGACCAGAGTTTTGAGGTATTATCATTGCAAGCTAATGACTTCATTTGACCATTACCAGGGTCATTTTACACAATCTTATGAACTGTTAACTGTCAGTACATTTTCAGATGCATTATTGCTTAGTTTTTTTCTTCCAAATGGGTAGATCTCTTTTGTTTTGGCTAGCTGGCAATGATATGTATAAGTGTTCTAAGGGGAGCAATAGCTGAAGGGTGATTGACTTTTGAGTGATAAGTATTACCCATCTGATGATCCCACAGATAAGAACATATCTTCTGTTAGCAAAGATGATAAATGTTGTAAATCCCGTGCAATGCTTTGAAACCAGGCACATTTGGGATTCTTTGCTAGGAATCCCATTGCAGCACTTTGGAGCCTCACATTCAGAGATGATTAAATACAAGGCTTGCTATGTACATGCTTTCACATAAAAAAAAATAAAGAGAAAAGAAAAAAGAAGTAAACTTGGTTTCAAGTGTTGTTTCCTCTGGTGTCCTTCCATTTAACTGATCTTTGGGTAGCAAACATCACTGCAATTTTTCAAGTTATGAGCCTATTTTGTGATATAGATGGGTGTCCAAATTCCTTCTGAGATTAGTGTCTACCCCTAAGAGAGGTAATTAACCTTTGGAAATTTCTCCTCATGAAGCTCCATTCAGTGGTGTGTTTTAAGTTTTGATTTATTGTACTTGCTTTTTGTTTAACCACTTTAGACTGCAGCTAATATCACTAAGGAGGCAGAGAAAAGTGACCCTTATGGGGCACTTGAGCAAGGAAAATCTCTAAATGCTGTGTTTGACTGGTCATTGCTTAGGCTCCAGGTGGGGTTAATTTGTTTCTTCCTTGCATCTATTGTCATTTTTAATGATATTTTTGAGATGTTTTTCCTTCCCTATTATCCTGCACAATATACCCAAGTTATTCCCTGACTGGTTAAGTTTGTATGTGGGTCTTCCATTTGCTGGCTATGTTACTTCAAATATTAAAACAGAATGTGGGGTTTTCATTAAATGGTTTAAATTAAAATGGTCCCTGTAGGTGGAGATTGCTCATTTGTTTCCTGCCACCCAGATCCGAAATAATCACATAGAAACTACATGAATAAAACCACAGTTTGACCTATTAGTTTGGGCTTTTTATTAATTAACTCTTACATTTTAAATTAACCTATTTTTATTATTTTATATTTTACCATGAGGCTCATGGTTTATCAGTAAGGTTCCCAGGGCGTCTGTCGCTTTTGGTGGCTTCATGGCATCTCCCTGACTTTCCTTCTTTTTTTCCTCTATCTGCTTGGAATTCCTGTCTTGCCCTATTCTGCACTGTCAGAGACCTACAGCAGTTTCTGTATTAACCAGTGGTAACAAAGCATATTCACAGCGTACATAGGGGAATCCCACATCAGGCCCCATAGGTTCATATGTTTGAGTACATGGTTCCCAGTTGTTGGAACTGTTTGGATAGGATTAAGAGGTGTAGCCTTGTTGGGAGAGGTGTGCCATTGTGGGGCACGGGATTTTAGGTTTCAAAAGATTCATACTATTTTCAGTTTGCTTTCTCTCTCTGTCCCTGACTTGTTGATTAAGAAGAAGGCTCTCAGCTGTGCCTGTCACACTAGGCCTTTCTGTACCATCATGGGCTGTGAGTCTCTGAAATTATAATCTGTAAATTAAAAATTGTCTTTTAAAAGTTTCCTTATTCATGGTGTTTATTTATTTATTTATTTATTTATTTATTTATTTATTTATTTATTTATTTATTTATTTATTTATTGTTTTTCCATTTCTACTTCCCCCTCCCATTCTCCTCTCACTCCCTCCCCTACTCATTCTCCTCCCTCCTCCTCCAGCCTTAAGAGAGGGCAGGGAAACTTGCCCTGTGGGAAGTCCAAGGCCCTCCCTCCTACATCCAGGCCTAGGAAGCTGTGCATCCAAACAAACTAGGGTCCCAAAAAGCCAGTACATGCATGGTGTGGGAGAATTGTCTGTATTCTGTCAATCATGATTTAAATAAACGCTGATTGGCCATTAGCCAGGATGTATAGGTGGGATAACCAGACAGGAAGTAGAGGTGGACCAGGGAGAATAAGAGAATTCTGGGAAGCAGGAAGCTCTCTCGGCATTCCTTCCAGACCACCGAAGAAGCAGGATGTGACCTGTCCTGCTGAGAAAGGTACTGAGCCATGTGGCTAACATAGATAAGGATAATGGCTTAATATAATCTACAAGAGCTAATAAGAAGCCTAAGAAATGGGCCAATCAGTTTTATAATCTTATGCAGATCTCTGTGTGATTTTTCTTTGGGATTTAATGACTGCGGGACCTGGTGGGAGGACAGAAACCAACCAGGGTCTCATGTTACACATGCAGTAGAAACAATTCCCAGTGCCTTTGTCAATGGCTTCTCAGTCAGCCCCCATTGTCAGCTACAATCAGAGAGTCCAGTTTGATCACAGGCTCTCAGTCTCAGTCCAGCTGGATTTGGTGAGCTCCCATTAGATCAGGCATACTGTCTCAATGGGTAGACCAACCCCTTGCTGTACTGACTTCCTTGCTCATCTTATCATGGTGTTTTATTTAAGCAACAGAAAAGCTACTAAGACAAATATCAATCACAAAGAGTTTTGGCCTGAGTTCCAAATTTTACATACACAAGGTTTGTGCATCCTTTAGCATGCAAACATATGCATAAATTCCTTGTAAGTCTTCAAATGACATTCCACATGAAGGTGCATTATTCTCAGAGGAATAATGTATATTTACAAATCAATCATTTCTTCCCTAATAGAAAAAAGAAAGGATAAAACTTTTAAGTGAATTTCCTAGAGCAGCAGTCAGAGTATTTAATATATTCTATACGTCATTCTGCCTAGTACCATCTCTTGGTAGATTGTAAAAGCCTAAAATACTTTTTATTCTGGTTTATGATTGTGTTTTTTCAGGCTTTCTTTGAGGTTTGGAGGTCTTGATTCACTCTTTTGGAATCTACATATAAATTGCTGTGTACTGCCAATTTCTGTATAGTGAAATACATTTCAAAGCCAAACATCATGATGTTTAAAAACAGACAGAGAACAATCATATTTGAGAAACAATTTTTACACGACCTGAAAATGTCTTAGGATTAAAAATGATCCTTTTATACTCTGATTTTCTTGGGCATGTTTGTGTATTGGAAACTTGTGGAGTCATTTCACTTTCCTTTATAGGAAGATGCAGAAAATTCTCAATATAGGTTTTGAATTTTGCATCTTTTGCTCACTGGAGTAAGATTTCCCAGAAGGATCACCAAGTTTATATTGTACATATTAGTGAGGTTACAACTAATAATATAATCATTTATACAATTACAGTGAATACTCAGGAGGTGGTAGTGCCTTCGGCTTTAGAAGGAGTACAGATTCATTGCTGAAAATACTTGACAGAAGTGTAAAGACACATCTAGTGTTGAAAATAGAAGGTATTTCTCTTCTGTTGAGTTTAGGTGGGTAAACTCCCTCTCCTAACACAATCTATGTCATTCTCACAGTTTCACAGCAAACATGTAGAAACCTCAATGCCATTAAGAAGCTAGTTTAATAATTCACAATCCACAGTAGCTTCCCCCAAGTTTCACAAATTTCTTTAAATACCAGTTTAGTTGGCTTTGTTTTTTATTTAAATATTTTTAATTGAAAATAGATTCTTTTCTCAGACAATGCATCCCAACTACATTTTCCCTTCCCTCACTCCTCCTAGCTCTCCCCAACTTCCCCTCTCTCCCAGAATCATTTGCCTTCTGTGTTTTCTTCAGAAAAAAGCAGATATCAAAGACACAACACTCAAACAGGACAAAACAAGACACACTAAGACAAGGCAAAAGCCATCCCTCATATTGAGTTTGGACAAGAAAACCCAATAGGCAGAAATGAGTCTCAAGGGCAGACAAAAGAGTCAGAGACACATCCGCACACTGTTAGGCATCCCACAAAATCACCAAGATAACAGCCATAGCATAATGCAGAGGACCTGATTTAGATGCTTACAGACTCTATGCCTTCTGCTTCAGTCTCTGTGAGCCTGTGAGAGCCCTGTTGATTTAGTGGGCCATGTTCTCCTGGTGACCTCCATCCTCTCTGATTCCCACAATCTTCCTTCTCTTCTTCTGAAGGGTTCCCCCATAACTGAGTGAAGAGACCTGGTTGAAACTTCCAGTTTAAACATTTTCTGCATAATGTCTAGATGTGGGGCTCTACACCTGCTCCTATCTGTTGCCAGAGGAAGTCTCTTATTGACAACTGGACAGGGCACCAATCTATGAGTAAAGCAGTATATCATTAGGAATCTTTTCATCGATTTTTTTTTTTTTTGTTCAGTGTTGTTTGGTTCTACCCTAGTTCTGTGGACTATTCTGTCTCTGGTTTCTGACCATCCAGGCAGTATTGGAAATAGGCTCTGACTAGTGGCATGGGTCTCAAGTTAAATCAGATATTGGTTGACCATGCCCACAAGTTCTCTGTCACTATTGTCCCAGCACCCCTTGTAGGCATGTTGAAGAATTGGGTTGGCACAAATAAATAACCTAGCTAGCTCAACAGGAACGGGTATTTTTAATGACTGAAAAGGGGGGAAACTCACACTACAAGGATGGGAGGTCCGGTGGTCTGAAGACACCGCATGGAGAAAGAGAGCGCACCTGTGTTCTCTCTGTTTATCTAACTGAGGGTTCAGGTAGCCACACCCCAACTGGATGTGATTGGCTGATAATTTCCCCCATCATCTCCCCCTTTTGTCTAAATAAGATCGATCCAAACCCAGCACAGCTATATACAATAGGAACAGATACTAAATATAAAATTACAAACAATAAACAATATTAAGCAAGGGATGCATAACAAAAGTTTTACTAAACATTCTATTTTAAGGAGTCTAACTATTGCATTGAAATTAGGCTTGGCTAAATTTTGAGGAAGGTAACTATAATTATTTTATCTTCAACTCCATCAAAGATCTGAGAAGGGAAACAATATTACTTGAGTGGACAGGAAGTGTAATCAAGAAACTTCCAAAACATGCAACAAATGACAGAGACAACTGAAAACTGGGCAATCACCCAAAGTCTCATTTGCAATGTTGAAGTGACCAACTTTGGCTAAGGCCTAAAGTAACTGACATACCATTTTCAAAGTCAAGAAACTTTTCAAAACTATCTTACCCTGTCTTGGCAGGATATGACAGTTCTGCTTTATCCATTTATGGATACTCTGTATCTCTGTCAGTGGTTGAGGTATGGGCATTTCTTTGCCCAAAGGCCAGTTCTGCCAAGAAGAAAGGCTCCAGGTGGATTGTCTCTGGTGCTCAACATTCTCTCGGAAATAGATTGGTGTTGCCAGGAGCGATTATGTCTCATTGTCACGAAACTACAAAACTCTAAATTAGATTTAAGGCCATTTGTTACAGCTCCTTGAAGAGGTTGAAGATTATCTATCTATACTGAATATAATCTCTATGTATCTAAAACACATGATTAGTCTAATTATAAATATAACAAACATAGATGACTATTGATCTATAATTCTCAATACCTATCTAACATAAAGACTAAGACAATAAACAACTGTGCAATAAATGAGGACAATGACTTTCAAATATAAACAATGTATAAGTATCATAATCAGAGGTAGTAATGTACATTGCAGTATGGTAAATATATATATTTATCAATACATAAACAATGTTTCAAACAGAGGTTGAAGCATACATGCATACAATATTCAATATAATTTAACTTTGTATCAATATACAAATATCTATACCAATATAATTGTCTAAAAACAATAACTCATAAGTACAATCTATTATCCCATCATTCAAGTATCCCTCTTATTTTTCTTCAAGATCCCTGAGCTTAAAAAATTCCTCCCCCATCCCTCAACCATATACCAATTATAATCAACCCCTAAATGATGTCCCTAAGCCTGAGGACAAACTTTGCTGGGAGAGGGGACATCATCCTCTAAAGTTACTTCCAGCTGTCATGGGGGCGACATTCTTTCTAGAGGATCCTGTGAAAATAAATGATGGTTAAATTACCAGATTAATATTTGGCCTGGTAAAATTGCAAATAGTCTTTGAGTATTTCATGGACGTCTGGCCAGAATATTGTAAAAGAAGTGCACCATGTAAGCTAACCAAGTTGGAACCATCCTGTGCAGCTGGTATCCAAACAGGTCTTGTAGTAGCGCTATCAGCATCATGACATCATAATAACCAGGTGGAGTTGGTGTTGTGGGGCCCCATCTTCTTCCCGGAAACTTCAAAGATTACTGCAGGAAAACTTATTGTTTATTATGGAAAACTTAAGCATTATTTATATAGACATACATACATATTCAATGAAAGGTATGATAAGGACAGAAATAGATATGAAGAAAGGCAAAAAAGTTTTATAAATTATTTTTTCCTTCTGTCCCATATCATGGCTCTTGACATGAGACAGAAGCTCTGGGTTTTCTCTTAACAACAGCTTGGAATTAGAGAGGGACTGAGCCAGAGTCCAACTCCAAAACCAGCTCTATGTATTTATAAATATAAGTATATTTGTGTGCCTCTAAAAGTATGTTATGAATATTTTCACTTACGGAACCTATTTGATTTTCTTGCTGATCCTTATTGGGTTGTAAATTGTTTCCATCTGTCAGTATTCAAACATCCAGGGTCCCTTGAATATTTTGAAGATGAGTGTTGTCCTGCAGAGATAAGAACAGAACCCTGCCCCCATCCTATATGTCTTTCTTACCACCTGTATGATTATCATCATTGTGGATGAGCTGTCATTCCTCCTTTCCAAGAGGTTTCTCCTCTTCAAACCGAACCTTTACTAATTTTGATGGTATCCACAGAGGCAGAAGAGATTGCATGTGGAGGGTTTTGTGGCTGGACTAGTGTTCAGGGTACTTTAGTGCAGTAAAAAGACTAGAAAGCAGGGGTAAAGACTCCTGCCCACACCATCTCAACCTCCCTATGTTCAAAGATCTCTGTAGAAGTTTTCCTTGGCAGTTTTCAGATGTATTTACTTATCACAACAAATTGTAAATTGAATAGGTTAAAAATACACACTAATGTTTACTAATTCTGTAAGCTTCATTTGTACAGCAGGCTTCAGTATGTGCTCCAATTTTCCCATTTGGAAGTTCCTTGAAGGTGCACCATAATTCCACTATATCCTTATTTTTCTCTCTTTAGAATTTTAACCTCTATAGTTTTTAAGAATAATAAAAAGATTAAAGTAATTTTGGCAGATTGATTCTCCAAATAAAACACATAAAAGAAGCACTTCCCCCACTAAAAAGAATTGGAGCGGTTTTGATGTTCTCTTCCTGAGAATAAATAACTTGCTTGAGAAGAGAGAGGGCAGTGCCTTCAAAGCTCTGCTTCTTTAAAAGAGGTCCCATCACACAACACCCTCTGTTCTTTCAAGTGAAAAGGTTTTACCAGGCTTGAATTAATTCATAAGCGCTCTTGGAGATTAGTAAAAAGGCCACCTCTCACCCCAGCAAAGGGAAGAGAAAAGTAATTTTACTCAAGCATATAAAAAAATGAATAGTTGCCTCTTAAATTCCTAAGTAGAGTTCAATGTTTGATTTTATAAATCCAGTAGCTAAGGGTCAGCTCATTTTTATAATATCACACCACATCACAACACATGTACATACACACACATACACACACACACATACACACACACACACACCACTAACATTTTAAATCGGTTTCTTTCTTTCTCTCTTTTTTTATTATTACTTAAATAAATACCAATCCAAACTCCCACTCCTTCCCCTCCTCCCAGTCCCCTCCCTCTCCCTCCACAGACCCTCCCCCAACCCCTCCAACCCTAAGGGAGTGCCATGCACCTCCCCCTGTGGTAAGTCCAAGGCCCTCCCTACTACATCTAGGTTGAGCAAGGTTTACATCCAAAGAGAATAGGATCCCATGAAGCTGGGTATCTGTAGTAGAGACACATCTCAGTGTCACTATCAGTGTCCCTTCAGCCTGCCCCAGCTGCCTTATAAGACTTCATCAAACAGAAAACATATCTTGTTAGTATTCTTATTTATTTATTTATTTATTTAACTATTGGCTAAAAGTATTAGATTCAAATTGTCAACAATATAATATTAGCAGTAATATATAAAATGACAGTTAAAACTACAGAGGTAAGCAATATTCTTTAGCCCACACACTGCTTCAAATTTTATTATGTGACTTTGAATATACTATGCCACTTTTTATCTAAGTTTTCTACTTTGGCATTTGTGGGCCTGGGTGCTTGTCTGCCCACTTGGGGTCAGGAGGAAAGTAGTTGAGACCATGCCTGGGTCAGGCAGCAGAATCAGGACTACTAGGACTACACAAGCAGGAGAGAATGTTGGATACCTGCCTCCATACACAGAGATATTTCCAGGCCACGTGCAGTGTACCGCATGGAAGATTTAGCTCTTACTCAGATAAAAAGGCTTTATGTGCTGCATGCTCCTTCTCAGAGTTAAAATGGTGAGCACAATTCCTATCTGGCAGTCCTAGAGCTGACGGTAATGGTTCCTTTGCCATTCTAAAAAGCAGAGAGAGGTGGAGCCAGCACCCGGGGCTGCTGTGACCAAGCTGCTTACCATTTTAAAAGCTCTCTAGGACAGAAAAGGATTACAGATACACAATAGGACAAATTCAGACATAAAAGACCCCTAAAAGAGATGCAGTATGTTTTAAAAATGTACATAGGCTTGGGAGAGAGAAGAAAAAGAATAAAGAGTCAGTACATATAATATAAAAGAGTACAGAGAGCCACAGATTAAAGGACTAAAGATAATGAAATAAATATTAAACTTGTAGAAAACATAATAGAGTAAGGAAAAAAGCCACGTAAAGATGGAATATCTACAGAGTCTGGATTTTGTATACTATTGTGTTTTCTTTGAATTTTTTGACTGTGAAGGAGCCAACATATATATTTTAAAGGTATCTTGTCTTCAAGATTTAGGTCTAAGGATATGATTTTTGTTTCCACAGAGGATGAGAACCTATGAATTTTTCCAGACTTATGTGGTTTGATAGATCAAGATACCCTGAAAGGTTGCCATGAACACCCCCAAAAATTACTTCACCCCCCAAAAAAGCAGGAAGCAGTTTGGAGAGAACTATGTCCAAATTACCTAAATGATTGTTTATTAAAGTTTGTTTACATTTAAAGATGATATATATATATGCTCTTAGGGTATTGTGTTTGTACAGCTCATTTAAAAATGTAATGTATAATTAAGAAATATAGGTTAATAGTCACCTATAATAGCCAAGCTTGTAGTCTTGTTAGTTAGATTTTTCTAGATGTACAGAGGTATATTTCAGATGGATAATTAGTCTTAAAACCTCTCAAAGACTACAGAATATGGCATTTAAAATGTTTTAAGAACTTAGGACTTTTCATGGCAATGAGACAGTACCAATTACTTCAAGAGGATGATGGGCATCAAAGAAGCTCCTTATGGAATTTGTTAGCTATTTGGGCAAGAAACTGCTCTTGCCTGGACTGCTTAATGCTATGCTGTATGAACTAGGCTTGCAAGACCCACAATAAAATGACTCCTGAAGTTGCTTAAAGAAGGTGAGACAGTCCTTTGGGGCTCCCATTTCATAAATGAATCTGCCAGACATTCTGCAAGACACAGAAAAAAGTGACTAACAAATTGCCATTACAAATTACAACAAATCTTCAAATTTCCTGGTTCATGGAATAGTCTACTGGATACTCTGGGCTGGTAGGCTGAAGATGGGTGCCTGCAACATTAAAGAAGAACTTTGGGTGACTGTCCAGGCAGGGAGATGCCACTGTCAATTCTAGAGTTTTGGAAGTTGCTTATGATGCACTTCCTGTTTACATAGGTAATATTATATCCATCTGGAGTCTTTGATGGATTGAATAAATAATTATAGTTTTTCTTAATTATGATAAAAGTAGATATAAATATTGTAACTGTAATTCTTGCTTGATACCTGTCCTGTTATATGTAATTTTACTATGTTAAAGTTAAAATCTTCCTTTTTTTTTAGACAGAAAAGGGGAGATGATGTGGAAGTCTTTTTTTATTTGTGTTGCTTTTATTGGTTAATAAATAAAGAATCTTCCTTGGCCTGTGATAGGGTATAGTAGAGTTAGGCAGGGAAAACTAAACTGAATGCTGGGAGAAAAGAGGCGGAGTCGGGAAGATGCCATGGAGCTACCAGTAAAGAAAGACACAAGCAGCAAGCTGGAACCTTGCCAGTAGGCCACAAGCCCCATGGTAAAATATAAATTAATGGAAATGGGTTAAATTTAGATGTAAGATCTAGCCATTAAAGCTAGAGCTAATAGGCCAAGCAGTGATTTAATTAGTGCAGTTTCTGTGTGGTTATTTCAAGTCTGGGAAGCCAGGAACAAACAAGTGGCCTCCTACAAAATACTTGTAAAAATTTGCATCTTACTTATATTGTGAGAATCTGTTTGATTCTCAGTTATGGTACCACAGAGAGGCAGTGAAACTGTGGGGCAGAGATAAGAGAACATGCAAAATTGTATAAGTGCTTACTTAAAAATAATTTAGATGTTTTTATTTCTATAATTTTGGTAATCATCACCTATTTTGATTACCAGTAATAAGTTGTTATATTCTGAAATTTTGATATATTTCAGTCTGTCAACTTTTATTTTATAAGTTTTTTCTTAAGGAGTTTGAAATTATGCATTTGTATATTGTCTTTGGATATTTAATATTATTTTTAAGCATAAAATAAAAAATTAACAGTAACATAAACTTATGTCCATATTATTCATCTTGATAAGTGTACTGGCTTTATATTCATTATTGAAATTCTCTATTCTAGACATCACTAAAACACTTTAATAAACATTAACACTAAAAATTTAAACTCTAAATGTTCCTAAGATGTTCTAGGTTCCTTAACCATATCTTTTACTCCAGTAGTCCAGACTTTTACATGAAATTTACTATACGTTGAAAATAACACAGATGCTTTCAGCTTGCCATACTGTTGGAACATTAGTCTGTCACTGGTGGGAAAGAACCCTAGAGTTAGACAAAACCTGTATGAATTACTTCTCTGTTTGCTTTAATAAAACACCATGACCAAGGCATAAGTATGAAAAATGCATATAATTTGGCATAAACTTTCAGAGGTTTATGGCTCACAATGTCAGATTGATGGCATTGCCATGGTGGCAAGGACAACTGAGCACTCATATCTCAAATCCCAAGAAGATGACAGCATACTGAGCATGGCTGGAGTCTGTAGAACTTTCAAATTCCACTCCTGGTGACACACTCCCTCCCACAAGGATACAAGTCCAAATCTTTCCAAAAGTGTTCCACCAGTGTGGGGGGCCAACTATTCAAACATACGAGCTTATGAGGTTATTCTTATTCACGGCACCACAGAAACTATAGATTGAAACAGCCACTCTGAAAACCCATACCAGCAATTCTACTATTGGGTATTTGCACCCAAATGAGTCATATGCCAATAATATATCTGAAAATATTTATTACATCACTATCCCAATCAGCTTCTAAAGAGAAACATTCTATAGAATGAATATTTAAGTAGCAGTAATTATATGATAGAGCATACACTATATCAAATTATAAAACTCTAATATATGTTATAACATGAATGATTCAAATACATAATACTGAGCTGTGAAAAATCCATATCTGGAAAATAACCATCAAATAGACATATTCCAAGTAGTGAAACTGGGTAACTGTATGGTGATAGGAATTATAATGACTTAAATCTGGGACAATTACCTTATCGAGTTTGAATGTTAAAAATGTGCATGCATGCATGCTTCCCCCTCCCCCGTGTGTGTGTGTGTGTGTGGGTGTGCGTTGAAAGCTCAGGCATTAAGAACCATGTAAAAATTTAGTTTACATCACTATATTAGTTATTCATTAACAGGAAAAGGAGAGGGAGAGATAGTGAGTGAAGACAGAGGAAGAACAAATATGTGTTTCCCATTTATATAACTAAAGCTTCTATTTGCTGTTGTTATCTCTTCTTATTCCAAACTCTCTCTTTGTTTCTTATGTCACAGATGTGTCTTAATTTTATGTTTGTGAGTTTGAGATTATGCTTTCTGGATTAATTGGTTAACTGATCAGTATTGCTATATCCTGAACTCTTTTGAAAGAGTGAAATCCAATTTGTATTTTCATCATTTGCCAAAATTTAAGCTGTCATATGTGTTATTTGCTTTATGTAGAGCAAAATATGTATGCTAGAAACAAAATATTTGATATCACAGTATATGCTTCTTGGCATTCATTTTACATCATATATTCCTGGAATGCCATTTCAAGCTGAGATTCATTTCAGATAGATATTTTTGGACAGGAGTGAGTTTCATTACCTGTAACAAACATAGACACTGATGCTCCTTAATCCTTGGCCCTCTCTATGTAATCATAATAAGCTATACCACAGTCATCCTGACTACCCTTACATTCCTTTAATGAGACAGTGGACTGCATATTTTTCATACTATAACTTCCTTGGCCACATAATTTTTCTTTTAGTTGCATGTAGCCTTTTCAAGCCCCTGTTCCCTGTATTCTTTATATTCTGTGGCTCAACTGATCCCTACTCCTTGGCTGTCATTTTTACACATTTGTCAGAAGATGTGTATGATTGACATTCAGGTTGCCTTGAATCAAAGAGAAATGTTATGAACCCAACTGGAAAGCATACCTGTGTCTCAGATGAATACATAAGGTGACATTGTTACATAGCAGCAGATCTGAGTATCCCCTGGAGAATGCTTTTACACACACAGTGTCTGATTATTATGGTGAAATGTAGATTCCTGCTCATTTTAAGTTCCTATAGTTCACTCTATTTCCACAAACAGGTATGTGTATTTATAATCACTAAACCATCTCTGATAATCACTTTCTTATGCAATACTTGATTTTTTTTCTTTATTTTCATAGCTTTGCTCTTTTGCATGTGGTTCAGGGTAGTTCTCTCAATTCCAGAAATAAAGGCATCAAGAAGGTTTGAGGAGTTGTTTCCTTTTTCTGAGTAGCAAACAGAATGTGTCTTCCAGTTCAAATGCTTTTTAATCTACTCTTAGGCCCCATGTCTCTGGATTCCTTCTCTTCCCAGCTGTGCCTTTTTTTTTTTTTGAGATCAAACCTCAGTTTATTACAGCTGCTTTGTGTATTTCAACAGGAAGTCTAAAGTCCCTAACAGGGAGCTTTGGCATATCATGGTTCCTAGTCAATGATTTAGCTGTGAGATTCATCTATTCATAATCAGTATGACTGAGTTCTGCACTAGCAGGCTGAAGTCACACATCTCTAAGAATGTCTACAATTGCATCTCCTGTTAGCTTCTCTACCACGTGCTTCCTTTTCCCCTTTAATTATTTCTCCTAGACATACTTCCTTAGTCACTTCCAAAGAACTGTATTCAGCTTCCTGTAAGCCACACGGTTAAGTTCTAACCATGGTTATAAAGTTAGAATAAATTTCTAAAGATAATTTTCTTTAGTAAAATCCTGTAGCAATTGCACTATTGATATTACTTCAGTTTGATATTCCTCTATAACCATGACTGAGACTGTACTACTAATAATTTTATTGACTATCATTGTTGCTATTGAAGTTATATTCTCCTAAAAGAGATGGTAGCCTGAATGTAACTGTCTTAATTTTCTTAGTATTTGATAGTGGCTCTGTTGTCCTCCCTAAAGAACAGAAAGTATTATTGAATAGTCAAAAAACAATGTTCGAATTAGTAACTATTGTGCATGTCTTTAATGAATGATTACAGGAATCATGTTGGCCTTTGTTCAAACTGGGTCAATGTGAAATGACTGTACTGTGTGTTAGGCTACTTTCATCACTACAGACACTGAGAGCTGGTGTCCATCAACAGAAAGAAACCTGCTGGAATAAGAAACTCTGTCTAGTGACAGTAGACTGACCTGGCCCATAGAACCTGCCCACATGGACTAGTTAACCCAGATGTGATTACATATGGGTTAATAGCTCATTGTGGCCCAGAAGCTATCCAGAGGATGACTAAATCTGGGTTAAGGGCATATCAGAATTGTCTGAAGCAGGAAAAGAGGTTCCTTTTTGTTTTAGCCTTTCAGTATTCCTCCTGCACCCTCTATTGACCAAACTTGACATGCGCCAGCTGACATTGGTAATGTCACAGAGTCTAGCTTCAGTGTGATTTTAAAAAAAGGAGTCAAAGCATGTCATTTGCAACTGAGAAGGAATAACTGGCTAACACGCACGGGCACATGAGCACACACACACACACACACACAATTTCAGATTTTCTTATTTTTAAAAGAAACCAGCTACTCCATTTTATTGTAGTGAATTCTGTTTTGAAAAATATAAGGCTATTTCCTAGAGATTTTCAATTAAACATAGTATTCCCACGTATATTATACAAGCTGTTTTATAATTAATGGTTAGAGTTGGAGCCTAATGTCCCTTCACTCTTTATCAATACTAAACTCTTTCTTTTGTAGTTTCTACCGTTCTGAGGCTGTATGAAAAAGAAGCAGAGGTGAGAGGTAAATGCATACACTTTATTTTGGGCTTAGTTTGAAGAGTTGTTAAGAATTTGTTCTGCCAGTTAAAGACATGTTAATATTTGGTGCACAGTCTTCGTATGTCCATCTGTACTCATGGAGGAAACATTTTAAAATTCTATTCTTTTTTTTATCCTTAGATATAGACATAGTGACAGTTGTATAATTGTACATGATACCACAGCACCTTTTATTTTTAGAGATAAAAACGTTTGAGAATTAAATAGTTTGACAAATTTCATTTAGTGTGATTCTGAAAGAATCCATGTGAGCAAGTATTTAAGTATACAGGGTGCTCATTCTTTTTCTTAGGTCAATGGGTTAGTGCACGTATTATATTGATTAATGATTGCTGTGCAACTAGTTAGCCATCATTTAGCAACTCACAAGACATACTTTTGGTTTTACAATTTAGTAGTTTAGATGAGGCTTGGCTAAGCAGATCTTCTGAGCTGTCACTCATCTTTGTCTCTGCTTCAGTAGTTAGCTTAATGAAGTTATCTAGGTTCTTTAATATGTGGGATTTATCCTAACAATTCAGTTGACTTGAAACTATTGTTCTGTGTACCACAGGACTCAGAAGTTCAACTCCTCCAATATTCACTTTAGTTCTCCATTCTCCAATACTTTCTATAGGATATATTGTTTGCTTGGTTAGTTTCATGGGAGAAAAGTCTTTTGAAGATGCAAATCACATGAATGAAATAGCACACTGGAACTGGAACTGCTAGTGAGCTCATAACCCTATTCTGTTTGGTTGATGCCAAATTTATCTGCAAATAGAACAAATGGGATACAAAGACCAGTTTTCAATTGTCGGTTATCTCATAAATAAATAAAAAAAAAAAGTCAGTTGAAAACAAGTTTTTCCAGGAGAATGCCCTAAAAGAGAAAGAACTGGAGCTAGTGGGAAGAATCTATAGCAGTGTTCATAAAGATGGTTGGTGCTCCTAAACGAGGTAGAAACTAGGTAAGTCTTAACAGAAGCATTAGTGTAGGAAGAGGAACTGAGTCATGATAGTGCATGAACTGCCATTAGTGTTCATGAGTGTGTTAGAAAGACAACTCTTCCAGAACTCAATTCTGAGATTGTGAGTGTGGAAGACTGAAGATCCTGAATGCAGCCATAATTAGCACAATCAAAACTTATCAGTAAAAAATAAGTTCAAGATTATTTGATAACATTGTTTGAAAGCAAATAAAATGTAAATATTGGGAAGAAACTTAGAATATGATTAAGAAGTGTTACTTCAGTGCCTTGAGCTTGGGGTTTCAATGTTGGCCAGGGAATTGAACCCGCAGTGCTCAGGCTTAGGATGCTAAGAACAAAGCTATTTTTAGTCTCTAGGCAACAGCTTCCCTCTGCCAAAATTTCCACAACTCATACAATGAAAGCATCCATCCCAAAATGACTAATGCAAATTTAGTAATTGTGCACATGGATAATTTCTCTGTCACCCATTCTATCCATAAAATGTGGCTTTTTCTCCATGGACACATTGCTCATGTTTTGTGCCATTCACCTGTTGCTGGGGGCATGGAACAAATTACCTCTTTGTGTGAGGCTGCGGGAAGAAGAAATTATCACATTTGTGCCTGGCACCCACTACTAAACCAAGCATGTAATTATGTGAATCAGAATGATTGTACGTCCAAAGTCAGATTCATCTTGGATATCAGAAGGAGAGCATATGAGGTCTGATCCACAGCTGGAGGATTTCCCAAAGGGATCACGGGTGGGCAGACACAGACTTCTGTTAAAAACGATAAATTTTTGGCAGAAAAGCCAAAGCCAATGAGACCTCAGGGGTTCTGGCTTTTGTAAAATTTTACGTGAAGTGAGTGCAAGTGTGAGGTTTTGAGTTGAGAGCCCTGGGGAAGTTAATCACAAAAAGAAGCATTGTGTTGCCAACCTCACAGTGTGGACTCCCTCAAAGCACTTCACACAAGAACCTCAAACTTAATCAACCCACAAGGCTCAGAGGAGTAAGCTAGAAAGGCCCTCGGGCTTGTGATACCCCTTTTAAGCTTCCAGGAAGCATTGATGCCTGCCTAATAAGGCCTTTCTGGAGAGGACCAGCTCCTATTCAGAGGTTACCAATCAGCCTGAAACCGTTCACTCTGAGCTTTAAATTGACAGCGTAAGGCAGAGTAGCCACAGTAAGGTATGGGCTTCCTCTGAGGAAGCCATTTGCTGGTTAAACACTCCACTGCTCGCTGACACTCCCATTTACTCACTTGAGAGGCTATGTGCTCTCTCTTCACTCTGCTGTTAGAGTAGAGCAGGGTCTGTGGAATTTTTCTTCTACACCACAGGCTGTCAAACGGATTTCCTGAGACAAACACACTTTTCTAAGTGCCAGCAAATGGTACTGGATTAAAAACACATACATTTTCTTCACAGGGAATTGGAACCAACCTTTAAACACAGCATACAGTTACTTATACGTGTCACCCAATGGTGAGGGGCACAGGAAGTTAGGTGAACTCATGAATTCTCTTTCCAAATGTCTTGCAGCAGAGCGTTGTGAAGTGCCACTTTTAAGCAAGCTTGGCTATTTCTTTCCTCTTCTTACTTTAGGGTTAATTGAAAAGTAGGAACAGCATGAAGTGACTTAGAGCATGCAGTAAAGTTAGATGGCTGGATGATAGCATCATATAGAAAGATTATGAAGGGAGTTACGGTGGATAAAAATCCAAGGCTATCGGGGCCCTATGAGGCATACCTTTCTTGCTCAGCAGATTGTGCCTGGATCTGCCCTTTTCATCCTCTTCAAACTGTTTAATAATTCAAATGATTCTTATCCATATAAATGAAAATTAAGTTTATCTGGTAGAATGCAACTTATTATTGCCATGTGAATATTCATCAGATTTACATCTATTTTCAAAGTGCTTTCAGTGTCTTTGATTTCCTTATGCATGCATGAATAGTTTGAATTTTCCTTTGAATCAATTGTACAATCCTATTGGTTCTTTAAAAGAGTTAAAATACTTAAAGTATGTTCATTTTATATATTTACACAAATTATGATATTTGTGGGTTTTGTATTTGTGTGTGTGTGCATGTGTGTGTGTGTGTGCAGATGTGGAAGCTAAAGGTCAGTATAGGGCATTACTACCCAGGGGTGCCACCTACCATGTTTCTTTTGAGACAAGTTTCCTCATTGACTTGGAGCTTAGCAGTTAGGCCAGGCTGGCTGGCTGGTGTTTTGCAGGCAACTTCTTGTGCAACATTCTGGCTTTTATGTGACTTCTGGTAGTAGAACGCTGGTCTTCATGTCTGCATGATAAGCACCTCACTAAGGTCTCCCTAGCCCTAATAATAACATTATCTTTGGAAAAGTATATCCATTTAAAGTATCAATTCATATATGAACTTATTTTGCTTTGTATTTTCAAAACAATGTGTCTTTCAAATTTATTCTGTGTTGAGGAAATGGTTCTTGACATGAAGGGTAAAATGATGATTAGCAAAGAAGCTGGGTGAGACTTTTTCATTTGTCCTTTAGGATACAAGGATCTTATGGAAAACGCCATAGTAGCTTCTAAGCAAGTCTTTCTTATTTATACTTTAATGCACAGTCATTATAGCGAATGTTACTATAGTACAAACAAAACGGAAATGAATTTAAGCAATCATTGAATCAATTTTATCGAGGATATCTGCCTTTTTATAGCTTACATATCCTGTGGTAGAAGATACTTTTCTTCACAAAGAGCTTATGAAAGGCCCGGGCTTAGCCAATACATTGTAGATCCCATATCTGAAGCTCACGTCAAATCCAAGACTTCACATGCATACGGTTTATGGTGAGTGCTACAGTTTAGGTCTTGTGCGTATACAGCTTTACAGAAAGAATTTTTTCCTTCCCTTTTGGTATTTTTTTCAGTTAAATCAAAATAAAACCTCTAAGAATGTAATTATAAGTCCTTTCATTAGCCTCTCTAATTAAGTATTTATCCAGAATTCGGGAAAAAGATGAACAAGAACATCAAAAACTTGTCAAATGATTTTGATTTACATTCAAATTCTTGATGGGAAACTTTTCATAATCCAGTTTCTGAGAAGTTGATTAAATTTAATTTGAAGGTAATAAGTATTGCTGTTTCCTGCCACTGTTTCGTTATATAAGGACATATGTCAGAGTATAGCATGTCGTTTGACATTGGCTTTCTCTGCCATAATATTAGTTCACCATGAGAAAGCAAAAGGGGAATAAAGGGGCACTAGTTAGACTTTTGTCTGTAAAGAAATTTAAAAGCAAAAATAACATTTTGTTCAGACACAATATTATTTTCAATTTTAAAATTTCCTTTAAAATATTAGGAGAGGTCTTTCTCTGAGGCTCTTTGTAATTCAACTGAAGCACTAAATACTTCCCAATTTAATTTAATTTCCACCTCTCGCTATATTTTAACTTTCATAATCATGTACCACAACAAGTAGATCACTGCCTAGGACATAATGCTTTTCATTAAGAACCCTGTGAATGTTCTCAGTATTTATGTCATCATTTTATTTCTTCTTTAGCCCAGTGCTTTTAACACTGCTGTGTGTCAAAGAACAACTTTTAGTTTTTATTGCTCATTCAGAGTTCAACACTGAAAGAAAATTAAAAATGTTACCAATATAAAACATGAAGGCTTTTAAAATATAAGTCCTAATTTACTAATATTATAATCTAAAAACATTTTCAACTTGCTCTAAAAGCTTCTAAGCTATTTGTATCTCTATACTTATATCTCTACATTTTAGTGAACAACATTTCATTAACTCAGAACAGTAGTCTAAGGTTTAGTTAGCAGTATAGTATAAAGTTTTTAATTAGTATTATTTCTTTCAAATATTTTCTTAAACAATTTTAAATAAAAGTTTAATAACATTTATTTCATAGCTGCAAATGACTTTTGTTAAATTTCTTTTAGTAATTTACTTACTTGCTGTTGTTTAAGAATTCACAAATAATATATTCCATCTTGAGGGAAATAGAGCCAAACCCATGTGTGAATGTTCAAGTAAATATTTGTTAAATTCTAATTTTCCTATACAATGTCTTATAGATGTGTTTTTAAGATGTTTTGAATTTTTTCATCTTTCCCTTTTTGTTCACTTCTTCTAATTTCAACACAGAAAAGCATGCTTTAAGAGAGACTAGGAGAGCCTTCTCCAAAGACCTATCCTGAATTCTAAATAACTCTCACCTGAAAGCTTATGATGATTGAAACATTCCCAGATTGACGTGAGGTCTACAATTAGCCTGCTATTCCTGCCTTTTGCACATCTGATTTAGGTAAACATGGCTTTTATTTTCAGTCATTGTCTGATTATTTTATATTTCTCTGCCATCTCATCTTGCCAAACTAAAGGCTTCATAGCCTTCTTCCTCTGGTGTGTTGGTGCTGTTATTGTTAATAAATGTCTATTTGAAGATTCTATTTCTCTGTATCCTTTGCATGCTCACATGCATCCATCTTATTTATCATCATCAATCAAACCCCAAATCTGAGAATAGTCTCAAAAATACTATTCTTCAAAAGCCTTTTTCTATCTTTTTTAATATAGCACATGCTAGGATTTCTCTTCTTTTGGAAGATGTCTTTTTGCCAAGAAATGATTTGGAATTGTTTGTGAGTTTTAAAATCATCTTAACACCAATAAAATTCTTCAACAATAAATGGGGTATTCTGGTGATTGGATTTATTCCATCATAAAATGTACTCAACGCTGTATTTATCCCATTGGGATAAAAAAGGCAGTTTTAGTGCTTTGGTTTTCTTTTGTGACAGTGTCTTGTCACATAGCTTAGATTGTATTTGAACATATGAGCCTTTTATATTAGGCTTCCATAAGCTAAGACTACAGTGTAAGCCACTATGCTTGGCATGGTTGATGTCTTATTAGAGTCTTTCAAAAACGTCATATTTTCAAAATTTTGTATATTTAAAGTACAAATGCTAAGAAATTGTAGAAGTAGTTCCTGTAAATATTCTTAGAAAGATACTTTCAGAAATGGGATTACTTATAAATAAGAAAATAATTAACATCAGGATTGGCCATTCTATAAGTGGAAAACATTCTTACACAAGATTGCTGGATGAGGTTCATGAAGCAAAACACAGCACAGCAATAGAAAAAACCACAACACTTATTTGTTAATGGGACTTAGATGAGTAAAACTGCTACAAGTGGAGATGCATTGTAGAGAGCCACACAATAATAGAACTAGACTGGAAGTGAGAAATCCAATAGAAATGAGCTGAGCAGTTTGGCAGGGATTGCGTATGGGGATTGTTCTTGGCTTCCCTGTGTTCTGTCTGAAATGTCCTTTCCTTAGGGTGCAGTGAGAACGTCTCTGGGATGAAGATGTTTTTCAGATTGTGGTCAGAGGACTTTCCTATGAGCTGCTTCAAGGAAGTAAAACAAGTGGTGAGTACCTCCAATTCTCCATCCTCGTATATCAAGGAGCCATATGTTAGGGTAATAAGTCTTCAGCCTCATTTTGAATAGTGATGTATTTAGATAAAGTCTATTGAATTTAGAAAACATGTGAAGTGGTCTGCTAATTAATGATAATGGCGAAACTCTGAAACCATTGCAGTGAATAACTTTCAAGACGAAAAATATTTTTTGTTGTTTTTTTCAGGAGAGCTGAATAGAGAGAAGTCACAACAGACTATCTTTTAGGCAATAATACCTCCTGTAAATGTCAGATCATGAAAGCGATTGGAAACAGTGGAAGTTTTCTACAAGTTATAGATTTGATATATTTGTGAGCCGTGATTATTGGAAACTGTTTTCACATTATGCTTGTCACTTTTTGAATGGGGCTAGCTTTGTTTGCAGTATGTTTTGTGGAAGTTTGTAGAATAGTTTTTGAGAAGGTGTTAAAGGTTTATTTTGAGTCAGCTATCAGTAGGATATGTTAGCCTGAGGATGACAGTTTTCTTTCAAGTATAAAGTTAATCAGATCCCAAAGTACATTATCAGATGAGAAGTAAACAATTGACAATATCATAGCTGTCAAAATGAAATACAGTCCAGTGAAAGGGCTGTGGAGAAAAATGAGGAATAAATATTTTTAAAATATCTGAAATATGCAAAGAACTAGTGTTTTCGGGACATTAATTGTGACAATAATTTTATACAATTATGTTAGGAAAGAAATGTTACATTACCAGTGTTAGTAGCAACCGCTAGCCATTGACTGCACCATTTTAAAAAGAAGCTGTAATTACTTTAGTACTGACACGTTGGATGGTTAGGTAATGGAATCTATACTTTATCGACCTTCATTTAAAATTGTTTCCTTTAGCTTGTACTTTTAATCTTAAATTGTGTTTAAAACAAAATAGACTGCCTCTGTTAGACTACAGTACAAAGTACTAAAAATACAGCAAAAATATCATTCACAGAAGACATTTATTCATATAGCCTTTAGATAGCAGTGCCAAGGACAAAAGGAAATCAAGAGCAGATAGCACAACTCCAAGAAGGTGTGTTTTTCAAATAGTTTTTAAACTTACAGAAAACCAGCAACAAAAAAATACAAGTTTCTATTTTCTTCTTGTGAAAAATACACCTTATTGTATGTACCATTAGTTGGGGATTATTACTTAAATTATTTTAGAAATATTTCCTTTTTTTAACATCACTGCAATGCTGATCTGTATAACACAGCAATATCAAGGTGTTTTGTATGATCAAGTCTGTAATGATGCTTTCAAGATATGTATATTTGTATGGTCATACACTTATCTATTTAACTTTCTTTTCCTATAGTTCATGAAACACAAATGTGCATCTGTTTTAAATGTGTAATTTGATGAATTTGAATGGTGTGCTGGGCTATATAATGAGCATAGTGATTTGGCTCTTGAGCCTTTTCAATTGCCACACTTAACAGTTTATAATTGATATAAGCCTCTGTGAGTTTCTTTGGGACTTAACAACTGTAGTACTGGGCAAGACAGAAACTTCTGTCTACAAATGGTGCCCAAAAGTTTGGCAAGAATTTCCACATAAAGACTGAGAAAGCTTGAAAAGAAAAAGAGTCTATCAGATAAGAACAGAGTCAAGTGCCGCAAGCAGAGATGCGGCTCCTTTAAGAAATGCTTCCTGACTCAGCATTAGTGGCAAAAACTGCATGGCAACTCTTTTAAGAGGCCGTGTTTTTCAATTGTATTTTAGTAAAAAAAAAAAAAAAAGAGGCCGTGCTTCCAAACATTAAAATGGTGCTCATGAGCTCCCAGAAGCATGCATCTTGGTGGTGGCATGGACCTAGCAACTCCACAGAGTTGTGGTGATAAACATAACTCCTGCCAGCACCTCCACCGTGAAGCTAGACTCTCAGAAAGCTAAGGAATGGGCTAGAGCCACCTGCCAAAGCTGAAAATTAATACTAGTCATGCTGCTTAGCAAATGTAAGAGTCTTGAGCTCAGGAAAAGATAGAGATATATAGTAAAGACAGATTCAGACAAAAACAAAAACAAAAAAGATTTCTCTAAATAGTTTGCAGTTTGCTTACAAATATACATAGGCTTGACAGAGAAAATAAAAAAAGATAGAGAAGGTACTTTTAAAAAGTAATGTTATAGCTGGATGTGGTGGCACATTCCTTTAATCCCAGCATATGGGAGTCAGAGGTAGGTGGATCTCTTTGAGTTCAAGGCCAGCCTGTTTTATGGAGTGAGTTACAAGAAAGCCAAAAATATACAGAGAAACCTTCTCTCAAATAAAAAACAATTAAGAAAATAAAAATAAAATAAATAGAGTAAGAAAAAAAAGCCATGTAATGATTGGAGATTGGATACTGTATGTTATTTTGTTGTCTTTTAAATATTTGACTGCTGAGGGAGGAACAATAGCTGCTAAATGACATTTGATTATATATATACTGTTGAATTAATCCAAATTGTATATTTTGAAAATGCCTCGACTTCAACATTTAAATCAAAAAATATGTTACTTTGCAGAAGAGGTTTTGCATTTGTTTCCACAGGAAATGAGAGGCTCTGGATTAATTCTGGGTTAAGAAAAATGATGTTTGATCAAGCAGGATCCCTGAAAAATCTCTGTTAGAAGCAGATGGCCAAGATGAACCTACGTTTTAGATCACTTCTGTTGCAGTTTCCTCTGAGTTCTACATCCAGTCAAGACTGCTGGCTGCGATGATCCAGCCTCACAGATTACTCCAGTCATGACTAGAACATAATTGTAAATTTTCTTTGGGTCCCAATAAAATTACCAGCACTGCCAATAAGTAGGAAATAGCCTAGAAAACAACACCCACATTCCCCAAAAATGAATTATGGATGTCTGTTTTTGTTTAGTGTGTAGGTTACAAGTTGTTGTGGATAATGGCCAAGAAAATGTTAAACAAAGGAGATTAGATTCAGGGTCTTGCTTTTTTTTTTTTTTTTAAAGGAGGAGCTGCTATGGGATAATGCTTTTGTACACTGTAAAGATCTGTCACTCGTTTTAGTTTAATAAAACATTGATTGTCCAAGAAGAAGGCAGGAAGTACATGCAGAGCAACCAGTCTAATATAATTCTGGGAAGAGGTAGGAAAGAGACGAAGTCACCAAGCAGACACGGAGGAAGCAAGATGAGAATACTACACTGAGAAAAAATACCAAGTTACATGACTAAACATAGATAAGAATTATGGGTTAATTTAGGTTGTAAGAGCTAGTTAATAATAAGCCTAAGATAATAGATCAAACAATTAATAATTGATATAAGCCTCTGTGTTTCTTTGGGACTGAGCAGCTGTAGGACCAGGTGGACAGAAACTTGTCTACAGTCTACCTTTTTAGAAAATTTACACAATGGATATGTGTGTGTGTGTATATATACATGCATGTATCATATCTCCATGTGTGTTTCTGAAAATTGAATCCAAAACCTTACCTGTTTGAGACAAGCATCCTACCCATGACTTACATTCTCAATCTAACTTGGATTCTATTTTGTCAGGCTTTTACCATTTGGAAAGATTATTATTTTTAAAGTATTATGTGTATGAGTTTTTTGCCTTCATATGTGGTGCCTATAGAAGGCAGAAGAGGACATTGGGTCCCTTGGAACTGAAGTTACAGGTAGTTGAAAGCCACATGCAGATGTTGGGAACTGAAGACAGGTCTCCTGCAAGAGCAGTAATTGCTTGTAACTTCTGTCTTTCCAGCCACAGCTATTATTCTTAAAACTATTCATAAAGACAAATTTTAGACATAAAAATGCAAAATAATGTTAAATTCACATTGCCTCATTTATTAATTGTGACTCCACACCAAATTAAATTATGACATCCCAAATAATAATTATATTTTGATTAAATTAGAGAACCAAAACACTATCAAACTCAAGTGTATTTAAAGCTATAATTTTCAGATACTTTTATATAAGATTAGTAAGTTGTTTTGACAGTAAATAAACAATGAGAAGGTTATTTATTCATGAATTCTTATTTTTTCCAATCAATATTTGCTTAGTCTTGTAATCTACTTATTATTTCAAGGAGTCTTAGGCAGCCTGCAAAGAATTGTAGCATTGTGTTGTCTGTGAGGAAAATCTTAAATTTGTGTCACATTCTCCAAGTTTGGATAAAAATCACATGTCATTCTATTATCAAAAGGAAAAAAAAAACTTGGTTTTTGATAGCTTAGTTCTAGGAAGGGGGAAATAGAAATTTTCAAAATATACTAATACTCCTAAATAATTTGTTCCATGGTTACATTTTTGATTGCTGATAGGGCAGCAAATTAGGCTGGCTAACATATTTATCACTGTAACTGAAAGACACTCCTCTTCCTAAATTACTGATTTTAGTTTTTTTTTGCTGAGAAAGTAGTACTTCCTTGCAAGGATATGCCAATGTTCATCCGTGTAGCATAATCCTCAAAACTGAAGACCCAAAGTTTTAACTGAAACTCTTTTACAGAGGCAGACATTTGGAGTATTTGCTTTGAGATAATCTCCCATTTTTAAATACTCACTTGTAATAATCTGTACCTCCTAATAAATATAATATTAACTGTAGCATTAGAAAGATGCTTTCCCATTTACCAATGTAATTCATAATATCTTTCTACTTTAAAGAACTGAAATCTGCCTCACATTTTAAATATTTAAGAGGTTCTAAATAGTTGTTTTCAGTCCACTACTAGAAAAATCACAGTCAGGATATTCTCAGAATATTGTTTTAAGGTTTTTTTTGGACTCATACCTATCATAATTCCTGTTATGCTTAATCAAAGAAAGAAAATGAAAACTAGTCCTGTCATTATCCTTTTGTGGATTAAGGGTGAATGATAATACTGAAATGACTGTTAACACCTTAAAGAATTGTGGGCATAAACAACACATGCTCAACGATGCAAATGTGCACATGCACACAACATAACCACCTGTCCTTCCACCTGAAAAATCTTTGTGAGTAATTGTCAATTCAACTTTTTAACTTTTTCCATTTTTAGAAAAAATATTCAGGCTGTTTAAGTCTACACCTGGTTGACCACAGCTAATAGAACACGACATGAGTGGAGCCTGGGAGAAGTCCCTTGGGCAAGAAGCGACAGATATGTGGAACACCAAGAAACCAAGTCAATTCTCAGTCAGGGGCAATTATTCTGACACCTCAGAAAAATAGCACTGGAGTTCCTTGACAGTTGGAATCCAGTAAAGAATTATCAGAAATGCTGTATGCTAGGTTCGTGCCTTAGGCAGATGACCTGGTTGACAAGCTTGCCCAAGCTAACTATATTAGTGCTTCAGATCAGGGTAAGAGGAACTAGCAGCCATTCTCCTTAAACTAATCATGTTAAAATTTTTGACAGGTTTTGTGCCTGCCTTACAGTGGCATAACTATTCATCAGTAAGGTAAGAGGAAAAGTTCATGCAAATTATTAGAATTAAAATGCATCTTTCTATTTTGGCACTTGAAGAATACGTGTACTTTACTTTGTGTTTTTCATTTCAATTTATACTATTTTTTTTATCCAGTAACAAAACTTTCCAACATCAGTCAATCTGTATTTAAAAGGAAAATATGAAGACATATCTGCAAGTTTTGAGAATTATGCTATGTGATGTGTAAGTTACATATTTGGGCCACAAATATTTGTGAAGAGAGCATAAGGTTAAGTCAAAATTTAGAATCACAGGCTATTAAAATAGGGTTCAATAGGATTTAACTGTTTAACCAGTAGTTAGATCTTGGGTCTTCTACCTGTGACTGAAATTTATGTTTGAAATTTATTAGTTATGTTCTTATATCTATGTCCAATAATGTTAATCACCTTTCTTACTGGAAATAACTTTGAATAATCTCCAAATTTCATAACAAACTATTTTTTCAGAACTCCCAAAACACATTATGTACATAAGTTTGCGATATTAAGCTTTGGTTTTGTCTTCTCATTTCTTAAGGAAGCAATGCATATTATCTGTCAAAAATAAAACATCTTGTCCTTATCAGTAATATCAACTCATGTTGAGATTACAAACATAAAGCACCTTTTATATTTACTTCTGTTTGCCTTTACATTTCTCTTTGGATAGGTCTTAGATTTGCTTTATGTAAATCAGAATTTTTTTTTAATCACACTGAGTTGATTCTCACCTTTTTTTTTCTATCTCACTTCTTCAGAGAACATTCTGTTTCAATTATGATCCATTTCTTGTGAGAACAAGAAGCTATGACACAAGTAAATGCTTCTGTGATTTCGCTAGACTAGTGCCATATTCAAGAAGGGGATTTGACGTCACTGTCCCAAGTCCTTAACTGTTCTCTTACCACTTTCCTTTTTATCCACTAGGTAACATAATAGATGTTCATTTTCAACATCTGTTAAGAAAAAATTGTGCAATCGGATGCTCTCAACTTAATGGAACTGAAGTGCAAACATGCTGGGAGTGATGACCTGTGAGGACTTATTTAGAACTGGTCACTTCAGTATTTATAACTGGCACCTTGGAAATTGTATAGAAGCATAATGATAGATGAAGAAAATGCTAATTATCATTTTTCTCTACAAGTCAACAGTGACTCAAATGAGAAACAGGATCTGATACCAACTTGAAATATGTTTTAGAGTATGAATAGTCCACTTTGCAAAACTTGACAGATAAATAAAGACAAAATATAAAAAAAACAGTAAATATTTCTGTATCTCTCAAGGTTTCCTTAGGAACAGAACATATATTACTTCCAATCTTTTGCTGCTCTAAAATTATATTCTTTAAAATCAGTGGAGCATGTTTGTTGAAACACTTCTTACTTTTTAATATCTCCCCCCAATTTAAATTATAGCTCAATCACTTTATGATTTAAAACAATCCAACAAAAACTGAATTTTGAAATCACTGGGAATGCTAAAGTATTTTTACAACTTCTAATTGAGAATGTTCCTTAAATAAGAAACATACATAAAGAGAAGGCTCACTAGTTAAGAGTCATTTTTGCTCTTGCAGAAGTCCTGGGATTGATTCAAAACACCTACATGGTAGTTCAGAACTGTATATCCAGTTCCAGCAGATTGGATGCCCTCTTATGGCCACCAATCATAAAGATGGTCCACAGTTATGTAGGCACATAAAACAGAAAGAAAGAAGCATACAGAGAGAGGGACAAAGAGCACTCCAATATACTTTCTGTATTTTCCTAATCCATCCAATGTAATTCCCATTTAGCATATGAATTTTGTTCTGAGCTTTGTAATAGAATTACTTCACAAGTGGCTACTATGATTGTATCTGTGGCTCTTGAGATGCATATTTGGTTACTTTGCTCTCAGAAGATGCCCTGTGACTAACTCTGTATGAGTCGACTCTCTTGATAGTGTTTTCTTGCATATTATCCTGCAAATGATGCTTTTTATTTTCATTTGTTTTCTGTATCCTTTGTAATCTGAAACATAAAAACCTCAAACATGAGTACATTAACATAGTTTGATCAGAACTGACACTATGGTTTCTGTTAGTCAGTACCTATATGGTAATTATGAATAAAAAGTAGTAACGCATAGAGCAAGAAGCAAAATAATAGTGGCAGCTAACATTTGTTAGAGATGTAACTGTGTTATGTCTAGTATAAATGTCTCAGAATGTTCTCATTAGTAATCCCCTGGGGTATAGTTAAAGGAGACAACCTTCCTGTTCTCATCCATTCTCATGATTTTAAACATTGGGATGGCCAATGTAAATCACCAAACTGTTACTATCTTCTAGGTCCCTGATTTTTACCTTCATTCCCACACTAAAATAGCCTAATGCATTCTTGATTTTTTTCATTCCAAATTAGTTCTTCCCATTGTTTTTTCAGTCTCAGTCAAAGATGAGGCAACTTCATCCTTCCTCTAGCTCAGGTAATTATTCTTTAAGACATCCTATAGTGTTCAATGTTTCTCATGTGCCAAATTAGTAATCAACAAACCTTACAGATGTTATCTTCACACACTAAGCATCCTTCACCTCCATTGTTAACTGTCTTTTGTTGATAATAATAACAACTCACATTCATCTATTATTCAGCTGGTCATCAGATCATCCTAACTGGACTTTATGTATTCTACTCTATTATACCCTATCACGTTGGGTCAAATCTGTAATAAATTCCCTGGGTTTAAGTCATCCTAGGAGGATTGGGACAGAATAGCCAATCAATATTCTAATTTCTTACTGGATCTCAGGCAGAGAAAATTTTTCTACTGAAATTTGAATTAATGACATGAAATTAATTTCAAAGATTTGCAAATGGTGCAATAATCATTGTCTCATTAGTGACATCGTGACTATAGCTGTTGTGTACCTGTAACTTATCAGGTGTCCTCGTTCTGAGCATATAGAGGATGTCACAAGAGAGGACTGAGCAAGAGAGGACTTCTTTTATGTAGCTATGTGAGGCAGAGGAGAGATAATTTGCAACTAAGAAACAAGATAATTTTAACCTCTTTATTCTAGATTTCTAGAGAAAAATTATTTTATGTTCTTAGTCATTGAATATCTAAGAATGTGTAATATATTGAACAGAGGAGCTGTGAATCAACACTGGAACTTGAACTAAAAATACTTGAACTTTCCTAAATCATGACTGCCTAATTTCCCAGAAAAAAAGATACACGAATAGCAGTAGAGAAGCAATATCTAAGGGCCATTCTTATGTATAAAATAAATGTAATGTTAGGACTGAATACCATGGGTGATAATTAAAGATAACTATCTGTACATGGGCAATGTAAGAATTAGCAAGTAGGTGAGGTTCAGGGTATCAGGAGGGGAGGGAGGGAGTGATTTAAGGACATGAGCTTTATACACTGGGAAGAAGATATAGGTCATTTAACTCACTTTTCTGCTCTCTAGTAAACATTGTGAAATGAATTAGATTTTACTTTTCAGTAAAGATGACATATTTAAATAAAAAAGAGATAAAAGAAAAGATTACTTTGTAGTGTATGTGTGTTTTGTGTATACAGCCTAAGAACTAAGCAAGTTTTTTCTATTGTCGTGCTATTCCCATTTGTTATTCCTTATGATTCATTTTCCCCACTTCATTGAAATACATATTTTTAATTATGGCACATATCTACGTATAAGCAAAAATGAAAGTCTGCTTATCAACTGATTTTTTCTTAAAAGTATATTAAGGTGCTTAAATATCAATGTTTAAAATAGAGAGCTCTATCTTAATTATTATAAAAATTTAAGGTTAAATATTTTATGTGTATTTAATATTACAAACAATGACAAGTTGACTTTAATTTAAGATTGTGCCCTTTAATTAAGAGTAATTTTATGAAAAAAAATGGTCCCCATTCAACTATTTAGGTTGATTTTATTATATTAAAACCTCTCTATACTTTTCACATCATAATACTAATAAGAAAAAATGATTTGTTAAAATAATGATGAACTAGAAACCTAATTATGAAAGTAATTATGCCCCATTTGTAGTATTTGTGAGACTCCACTAATATTGCATGCAGGAGAGCTGTGTCTGAAAGCACATCTACATGTATCATGATTGTATTATGGCTCACATGTGACTATCAGTATTAAAGTAAGAATGCTAGGTGTATAAATAAGCATCTTCATATTTTCTAGAATAGTACGTTTTCATACTTAGCCATTCTAAACAGGTAACTCTGAAGCAAGTCAAACAACAAATAATTCCAATTAGATATGGAACACTTACAACTTTATAAAAACCTTAGAGAAGCAAAAATAATGAATGCTGAGTGATATTTAATGCATGTTTTAACAGTAGAAGAACCAGTCATTCAAATACATACTTTTCCAAGACAGATGTACCAGGATTATTAAATGTATATCATTACTTTGTGGGGTAGGATAACTTAAATATGAAAGGAAAAGTTATTTACATTTGGATTGATACATGCAAATAACGTGTATAATCTTACCTTTGATGATTGTTTATATTTTTGCAATACTTTGCATTATAATTATTTCCAATATACTTTGATCCCACTTTGCCAGTGGCTTTTAGAGTTATAACTTCCCCTGCTAGTTCAAGTAAAATGTAATATTTATACATGCAATAACGCATTTTCAAAGCAATTAACTTGCATTAGTACATTTGTGTTTTGTTGTTGCTGGAGAAATCTTATTTGGCAGAATGTCATCCAATTTACTGTAGCAGTCATAATTTTCTTGAAACATGAGTTATAGATATGGACTTACCTAAAATGAATGTATGCTATTTCATGATAACTGGGCAGTATCTACAGTAGAAACTGTGTTTACTAAGAGAGCTGTTATTTGAAATAACATTTCCTGGTTATCTCAGAATAACACTGTAAATTATATGTATTATTTAGAATACTAAATAATTATTTTCAGGAGCTCATCAACCTCTTGACTTACATCTCTGAAACTGTGCAATGTGACTCTGAGAACAAATTCCATTTGTGTATATATTATAGAATTAGACTACACCAAGCCCAGAAGGCAGATATAATCATTCTTTGAGCTGTACAATAAATCCTGCTCTTCTGAAAAGGTTGAAAGCCTATTTGCATTTGGCGGAGGTAATGAAATGCATCTTAATAGATTTACATATGCATCTTTCATAAATATCAGCCAAATATAACTGTTTTCTTGGTGTGATCAGGTGGGCTTCCAACATTGAGATCTACTTCTCAAGTTGGTTCTTGTTTATTTTTCCCATTTTCTGATTAGCAATTATAAACCATTAGCAGACATGGGAGCAGGTTGAGCTTCAAAATTATTACTGTGAGGAAATAAAGAGGAATTGCTTGATTTTCACCAAATAAATGTCTAATGAAAAAGCTTATACAGTGCTACAGGTTTCAAATCTATTTTCACCTTCATCAGAAAAAGAACCCATTTCTGATGTCTCTATAATTTCAAGAAGAAAGCAATGAAGGAAATCTGTCCTTCAAAGTTGGTGTACAAGCCCTGCCTAAACTTATGGAAAGTTTCCCCTTTCGTGACAAGTCCATTTATGAACAGATAACTGGCTTAACAAGTTTTTCTTTTCATAGACCTTGACATTGGCGAATATATACCTTTGCTTCTGTTCTTTTTTTTAAAGGGTTTTGAATATCAGATGGAGCCACCACTCTAAAAAAACCTTCCCTTGCGCCACAGCAGACTGAGGGCAATGTCGGAATTAGCATTCTCACTTCACGCACTATTCCAAATGGAAATCTTTATTCCAGCAGGGAGAAATCCGTCCCCTCTCCCAATATGCAGGGAGCAGAAGGTTTAAGTGGGAAGCACTATGTGTATGTTTCTTCTAAATCACACTCGAAAGGCCCAAACACAACGGTCTAAATAAAAAGAAATGCCCTTCAGGAAAACAGAAGCCTCGCATTCATCACACCTGGCTTCCTTCTCTTCACAGCTGATGTGTACAGCAATGATTAGAAATCATATAGATACTGATGAGGAGTGAAAGGAAGGTTACTTAAAATTCTGCTGCACCTTGTGCTCAAAATATCTTCAGCAGCTTGTAGTCACTCTTAGAAACAATTTAGGGATCCAAGCTTTTTTAGCCTGAAAAAGCTTAATTTTATGAATATTCTAGATACATGAAGCCAGATTGAAATTTTTAAAACTGCAAACATAGCACTTCTTTCTATATTACATAACAGGTGTAACTAGAAAAAAATATCAAAAAGAAAAGCATAAGTTGAACACATATTTCCTGGAAAGTATAGCTTTCTATAGAAAGACAACTGTTAGGTTGCTTTATGTTTTTTTGGCGCTTCATAATAATAATTGGAACGTGATACTAGCTTTTTAATGTTTATGTATAGATTACAGCTTCCACAGCTTACACCAAGGAATGCAAAACTCAGCACAAGGAACCTAGCTAGAAAGTAATCCAAAATCTATAGTTGTTGAAAATGAATCAGCAGCATCAACTATCTGAGGATACAGCATGAAGCATCAACACATGGCAAGTTAGAAAGCATGTAGAGCGTGGCTGAAGGTACCCCACAGAGATCCCTAAACAACCCAGAGAGTGACCCAGAACGTAGAGGGTTACTCTCTGAAGACTGACAGCGGATCCCAATTGTCGAGGACAACATCCAAACAGCACATTGAATGTGGAGAAGTCAAGCTGGTGCCTTATGTTCTAGTCGCTATGGCACGGGAAGGGACTCTGAGGCTGTGGAAAGAGAAACCTGGACGTCAATCCAGTCACAAAACACTAGATCTGCAATTTCTCTTCCTGCAATATGTGCCGTGACAATGGTGGCACCGAACTTGTGGGACTGGCCAGAGTCTGGTTTAACTCGTGGCTCACATCATGGGAGGGAATCCATGTCCTACACTGTAGATGGCCAAGAGCTGGGGACTGGATAGTCCTGAGACGTAAGACAGAACCAAACATGACTGACCAAAAATACTCAATGATTCCTAATGACACTGTTGTACTCATAGATTGGTGCCTTGTCCAGCTGTCATGAGAGAGGCTTCAGCTGGCAGAAGATGGGAGTGGGTATAGAGACCCACAGCCAGACATTATGCAGACAGAGTTTAAACTAGAGGTCTCCACAGGGAGCTCTTCTCCCTGGAGCTGGGAATTCAGTGAAAGAGGAGGAGGAAAGATCGTAGGAGTCAGAGGGGATGGAGGACACCAGGAGAACATGGTCCACTGACTCAACTAAGCAGGCCTCATGTGGGCTCAGAGAGACTTCTGCAAACATGGGGCCTGAATGTATCTGCATATATGTTAAGGCTGTTAGCTTGTGGGATTCCAAAGAGTGGGAACATGTATATCTCTAACTCTCTTTTATGTGCTCTTGGGACTCTTCCTCCTGCTGTCTTGCCTTGTCCAGTCTCAGTATGAGGGCTTTTGACTTGCCTTGTATCTTCTTTTGTCATTTTGGTTGTTGTTTCTTGGATGCCTGATCTTTTCTGAATGGAGACAGAGAGGGAGTGTGTAACATGAGGGCCTGGTTGGTTTCTGTCCTCCCACCAGGTCCCATGGTCATTAGGTCCCAAAGAAATTACACAGAGAGTCTGCATTAGGTTATAAACTGATTAGCCCATTAGCTCAAGCTTCTTATTAGCTCTTGTAGCTTATATTAACCCATTATCCCTATCTATGTTAGCCACATGGCTCAGTACATTTCTCAGCGGGGCAGGTCACATCCTGCTTCTTTGGTGGTCTTTGCAGGAATTCCGAGAGAGTTTCCTGCTTCCCAGAATTCTCCTATTCTCATTGCTCTACCTCTACTTCCTGTCTGGTTGTCCCACCCATACATCCTGGCTAATGGCCAATCAGTGTTTACTTAAATCATGATTGACAGAATATGAACAATTCTCCCACACCAGGAGTGGATCTGGGGATGAAGGAAGGTGGATGGTGTTGGGAGGAGTGAACAGAGTGGAAGCTGTTGTTAGGAAGTATTTTATGAGAGAAGAGACTATTTTTAATAAGAAAATTCAAAATAGAAACTTTCCTACTTTGCTGAAATGTAGTTGTTGACTATATAATCTAAAGCATTCAAATGGATATGATTTTTACCCTAGAAATTATTAACCATGTGGTAATTTACCATTCAGGTAAGAAACATCTTCTCTAATCTGCACTATGCTGAAGAGTTTATAATGATATGGGAAATATTTTTGCAGTCCTGTATTAAAAAAGCAAGGGGGGTGTATATGTAGGGAGATTACAAACACAACAAAAATAGGTTATATACTCATGAGCTTCAAAATACAAATGATGGCTTACAAAAGTAATTCTAATATTGTCACTCAGGATTTATCTAGGTTATTGTGAAAGATAATTCATACTATATTGGCACAATAGTCATCTAACAATGCAGATCTGATATTTTATAAGATATATTTTAGTGAATGTTTCTTGTGTTTTAATAATTCTGAGCAACACAAGACTACATCTTGTGTTGTTAACTGCATTAAGTTAAGTTAACTGTATCTTTGTATAGCAAAAATTCTCATAGTCTTTCTCTTTCTAATCAAGTTTTGTAGAAAAGGTCTAGAAACTTGTGTGAAGAGCATTGTATCTTTTGCAAAATTAAGATGGAGACATGTTTGTGTCATTATTTCACATTCTTAGTTCCAATATAACACAGAAGACTTAAGTGAAGTGTTTTCTAGTCAGCTTCTTCTACCCCTAGATTAGAGGGGATGTTCTAGTAATAAGACAAGATGGAAAAGTAATCCCATAAAATATCAACATTGCATTCTGGTTTGGAACTTGAATCTCATGCCATCTTCAGCAAGTACCATACATTTCTTTATATCTGATTCTCCTTAATCATTTCCTCATGTCACTCGTGTTGTGCTATTCTGTCTAAACAGAGCAAATATACCTTTCATATGTTTCTGTCTCTGCAGTGCACTGCTTTCTCTATTTTTCTATCCTGTGAAATCTATCAAGTGCAAAATAAATGTTGATACTGACAACCCAATAGTATTAAATATGAATCCTGTTAAAATTAAATAAAAGAAAAATGACTGGGTTTATGGTTTTTAGTTTCCTTTGAGAATGAAATCTCTCTTAAAGAAAATGTTACCTACATAGAACATTAGAATGGAAGTGAAACAATAGGATGTTCTAAGGAGATGTGACATATTTCATGTTGCTAGGAAGCTCTTTAAATTCCTGAAGTAAGCAACACTATAGCTTGAGAAAGTTACTGAAACTAAGCAGATTCACTGGGCCCCTCACACTCTAAATATACATGAACAGTAAATACTGTAAAAAGACCAGTAGAGATCCTTAGAAAAGACTGATCAGTCAAGAGACTAATGGAGCTGTTTAGAAGAAGTCTGATTAGCTGATCTACCTGGAAATGACACTCTGTAACACAGGGAGCTACCTACAGGCCTTAGAGTGTCTCAGGTTTCCAGATTGCATGAACTGTTACCTGTGGTTGGCTTTGGTGAGTCAGCAGTCCTTTAGCCATTTCCACTCCTCTAAGTAATATCTAACCCATATTCTGGTAAATACCTTCAATAAAACCAATTGGCTCAACATGTGAGACTTTGGTGGTGTTTTATGTTTCCATGACTATGATAAAGCAGCATACCCAAAATTAACTTGGATAGAAAAGGATTTATGTCAACTTATAGCTGGGCACTACAGTCCATTATGGAAGTTAATCATGACAGGAACTCAGGACAGGAACCTGAAGAAAGGAACTGACACAGAGGCCATATAGGAATGCTGCATACTGCTTTACTCTTTACAGCTTTCTCAGCCTGTTTTCTTATAACACCCATGACAAAAGCTCCGAGATGGCAACAACCAAAGTGAGTCAGGCCCTTCTATATCAGTCATTGCTGTGGGACAATGATCTTGTACCCTGTAAAGATTCATCAGTTGTATTGCTTTAATAAAATGCTGATTGGCCAGTAGCCAGGCAAGAAATACAGATGGGTCAACTAGGCAGGAAGTAGAGGTAGGGCAAAAAGAATAGGAGATTTCTGGGAAGAGGAAAGGTTCAATCTGCAATCATCACACAGATGCAGAGGAAGCAAGATGAGAATGCCTCACTGATAAAGTGTTCCAAGCAATGTGGCTGACACAGAGAAGAATTAAGGGCTAGAATTATGGGTTAATATGGAATGGAAGAGTTAATAAAAGGCCTGAGCTAATAGGACAACCAGTTTATGATTAATGTAGACCTCTGTGTATTTCTTTGGTACTGAACAGCTGCAGGACCAGGCAGGACAGAAACCTCTGTCAAGTAATGATGCCAATGTGGACACTTGCATTCACTTAAAAACTGGGAAAGCTTGGGGAGTAATTCTAGACCCAAAAGAACAGAGTTAAGCATGGCTTCTTCATATCAGCATTTTCTCAGGTGGGCTCTGTTTGCTAGAGGCAAGAGTGTCTTATTTAAGAGAGGCTTCCTGATTCAGCTTTAGCTTCAAAAATCTTGCAGCTCTTTTAAAAGGCCCTGCCACCAAACAATTAAACAGTGTTTATGAATAGCTGACAGCTTCCTGGTAGGGGCAGGGACCTTTAAACTCCATAGCATTGTGACAATAAACATGGCTATGGCGGGTATCTCCACCATAAGGCTAGATTCTCAGAAAACTAAGGAATGGGCTGGATCCAGCCATCAAACCACGGTTTTATTCCCAGCCATAATACTTAACAAATTGAAGACTCATGTGGTCAGAAAATGAGAGATAGAGTAAAGATAGTTTCATATGAAAAAGCCTCTAAACAGTTTACTGTGTATTTAAAAATATCTGTGGGCTTCTGAGAGAAAAGAAAAAGTATAAAATCATTAAAATAAAAGAGAAAGAGAGTAGTTGGATGTGGTGCCTCACACCTTTAATCCCAACACTTGGTGGGCAGAGTCAGGCAGATCTCTGGGAGTCCAAGGACAGCCTGGTGTATACAGTGAGTTCCAGAACAGCCAAAGATACACAGAGAAATGCTGTCTCAAAAAACAAAAATTAAAAATAAAAAGAAAAGAAACAGAATTTAAAATAAAGCCACATAAAGATGGAAAATACACAGAGAGTCTGGATACTGTATGTTATTTTGTTGACTTTCAATTGTTTCATGGCTGAAGAAGGAGCAAAAGCTGCTAAAAGACATTTGATTATAAATGCTGCTAGATTAATCCAACATATATATTTTGAAAATGAATTGACTTCAAATATTAAGTCAAAAGATATGTTACTTTACTTTGGAGAAGAGGTTTTGCTTTTGTTTCTACAGGAAATGAGAGGGTGTGAATTCATTCTGGGTTAAGAAAAATCAGGTTTGATCAAGGAAGATCCCCTGAGAAATCTCCATTAGGGACAGATGGCCCAGATGTCTGAGTTCTACATCCAGATCAGCCTCAAGATTTGTGGCTGAGATGAGCAAGCATCATAGAATATTCCAGTCAGGAATATAATTCATTTTTTTTTAGGTTCCTGTAAGATTATCAGTGCCCCCAGTCAGCAGAAAGTAGCCTGGAAAACTGTGCCTGTGTTCCCAAAAAAATGGATTATGGATGTTTTTCTTTGTATAGAATGTTGGTTACAAGTTGTTATGGATAATGGTCAGGAAGAAAGCTAAACAAAGGAGATTAGATTCAGAATTCTTGTTTTGAGAAAAAAAAGTGTGTGTGTTTGTGGAGAAATGCCACAGGAGTTTAATCTTGTACCCTATAAAGATGTATCAGTTTTATTGCTTTAATAAAATGCTGATTGGACAGTAGCCAGGCAGGAAGTAGAGGCAGGGCAACCAGGCAGGAAGTAGAGTTGGGGCAACAATTACAGGAGAATTCTGGGAAGAGGAACGGCTCAGTCTGCAGTCATAACCCAGACAGAAAGGAAGCAAGATGAGAATGCTTCACTGACAAAAGGTACCAAGCCACATGGCTGACAGAGACAAGAATTATGGGCTAGAGTTATGGGTTAATGTAGGATTTAAGAGTTAATAAGAAGCCTGAGCTACTAGGACAACCAGTTTATGACTGAAGTAGACCTCTGTGTGTTTCTTTGGGACTCAATGGCTGCAGGACCAGGTAGGACTAAAACCTCTGTCAGCAAGTCATTAATGAATTAAATGCTTCACTGATTTGCTCACAGACCAATCTAGTGGAGGCATTTTATCAATTGACATTACTTCTTCCCAATGACTCTAGGCATTGTCAATTTGATTTAAAACTAGGCAACACAAGTCACGCTATTTGGACAGGACAAATATATTCTTTGTTCTGTCATGAATTCCCTATTTGGGGTGAGAAGACATACATCAATATCTCCCAAGGAATACTGTTATAAATAGGGTCACATTTTTCTTTGTATATAGTCTTTTTCTTGCATTTAAAAACTCTGTTCATGTGCATTATGTAAATTTCTATTGAACTTCTATGAAGAAAATTGATCACTATCTTAAAATTATATGATTCAGGATTTTTAAGAATGATTATTTAATCAGTCTAAAAAGGTATAAACTTCTATCATAAGGGACAATGGACAATGATGGAAAGTAACTGTTTTAGGCTTTGAAAAGATTTCAGCATGTGTTTTGGATTCTTCAGTTACTGGGAATTCAGAAAATGAACTCACAATCAGTTCTGTCTTTTATGTGGAATCACTTAGCAAACTTCTTTGCAGAGGTTAGAGACTAATAGAAGAAGTCACTCCCTATAAATAAAGAAAACAGAGTGGGGGCTGAGACCATTGTAATTTTTAGGGCACATATGACAGAGAATAGCCTAGAAACCACCAAATTATGAGCTACCCTCAAAGGCTTTGAGTGACTTCAGCTTATCACATTTCAAGATTCTATTTTTTATTTTTCCCCTCTTCTTTATTACCTTCCCCCATCTCCCCTCTGGTCCCCCATGCTACATCCATTCTTCCTCTCGTCTGTTCAGAAACAGGCAAGCATCTCACGGACATCAACAAACCAGGGCATATCAAATTTGCTGTAAAACTAAGCACCCCCCTTGTATTAAGGCTTGGCAAGGCAATTCAGTATGAGGAAAAGGTTCCCAAAAGGCAGTCAAAGTGATAGGGACAGCCCCTGCTCCCATTGTTATCAATGCCACAAGTAGCAACTGTTACATATAGGTAGGGAGCCTAAGTCTGTCCCATAGAGATTCCCTGAGTTGTTGGCTTATGTAGTATGAGTCTACTTTGTGTCCCTGGCCACCTAGATTCCCAATATAACTATACAGAAACTGTATTAATTGAATCACTGCTTGGCAATTAGCTCTAACTTCTTATTGGTTAACTCTTCCATCTTAATTTAACTCATTTCTATTAATCTGTGTATCATCACGTGGCTGTTGCTTACCAGGTCTCTGGTGGGGCTACATGGCTTTTCCCTGCCTCTGCCTCCTTTATCCCAGCATTCAGTTTAGTTTTCCCTGCCTAACTCTGTTCTACCCTATCAGGCCAAGCCAGTTTCTTTATTAACAAATGGCATTCACAGCTCAGAGGGAAATTACACATCAGGTTCAGACTCTGTGTTCTAGGTTAATTGTTTCTGCAGGTTTTCTTGTGCTGTCCTTAACTCCACTGGTTCCTACAGTCTTTCCTATCTTCAGCAGGATTCCCCAAGCTCAGCCTAATATTTGACTGTGGATCTCTACATCTGTTTCTATCAGCTCCTGAATGAAGGCTCTCTGCTGACAATTGGGATAGTCACCAATATGATCACAGAAGATCGCTTCAGGCTATGTGAAAGAGATATTTGGAACTGAGAGGGGGTTATATTTCGGATCAAGAAGAAAACTGGTACAAGGAAAACTTCCAGGGATCTACAGATGATTCCAAGTAAGACTCCTAGAAATAGTGGATATACTTAAAGATTCTAATAGTCCTTGAAATGAATAATTACGGGAGCTTCAAGTTAATAAATTTTCTGAAATATTAGTAGAGATAAAGAGATTGGAATTTATACATGCATAGTGGACAGAATTGAGTATAGATTCTAACTATTCAATAAAAATGCCAGAGAGAATATATCTTTTCCTTCTACTTCATCATGTATTTTGTTACTCATATCAAGACTCCTACTTGGTGTCCCACCCAAAACCCACCTAATTATTTTTTGAGTTCTATTCCATGGTGAGTGCCCACATTAATTATATGGTTTGTGAAAAATAACAACAAATCAATTGCCTATCCATCACCAAATCAAAATAACAAGTAGAAATCATAGTTGCTGGTTATTGTTAGTTTGAAAATAGACAAATAACCAGACAAAATGCTGACATTAAATGATTGTAGAGAAATCTTCTCTAGTTGGGATATCTATATTACTCCTTGTAAGGTTCAGGGAACATAGCAGAAGAAGGCATGGAAAGATTATAAGTCCCAGAAGATGGGCATATAAAGCAAATATAAAGGACATATATGTTGCAGTTTTCAACTTATATTTCATGTTATCTGTATGGTTATCTGCTCAAGATGTTCACAAGATGAACTGATGAGAGATGTCCTTATGTACACTGCAAATATGTATTGCTTTTATTAGGTGATGAAAACAGTTGCTTTGATCTACAGCATGTCAGAATATAGCAGCAGGAAAGCCAAACTGAATACATGGAGAAAGAAGGCAGAGTTGGAGAGATGCTAGCAGTCACTGAAGAAAGGAGATGTGAGGTAATAAGCCACTAGCCATGTGGTAAAATATAGACTAATGGAAATGGGTTAATTTAAGTTGCAAGAGTGAGTTAGTAATAAGCCTGAGCCATCAGCCAAACTTTTATAATTAATATATGCCTCTTGAGTGTTTATTCTAGAATTGGGAAATGGGAGAGAAAGCTCCAGTTACAAATGGTACCCACCAATGGGCATGGATTCACATAAGCCCTAAAAAAGCTTTTAAAAGGTTCTAAGAAAAATTTAATAGAGCTACACTGGGCTTCCTAGACTTTCATGCTGGCCATGGCACAGAGACATGTCTCTGCACAATTGCCTGAGAGACAGAGTAGGCTGCCAACCGCCATGGAGTAAAACACATGGTAGGTTCCCACAGTCTCTTTAGTAAGGAGGTTCTAAACTTCTGTCTGAGGATTTGAGCACAGTTGTGGGCCTAAGAACACAGCTACATGCTCTTTAGTACTTTATCCCTAGACTTGGGGTGGTGAACCTGGCTTCCAGAGCCAGCAGTGAACATGCCTCCTCCATGTTGGAAAGAAGAACATGCCAGAGTTAACAGTCAAAACCTCAGCTTTTGTCTTAGACCAAAACAAACAAACAAAAAACCCTCTAAATGAATCACAGTATGTTTTAGAAATGTACATGGGCTTGGGAGAAAGAAAAAAAGAGTACAGACAGTTATAAAAAAGAAATAGTTTTAAGAAATAAAACAAAGTCTTCAAAGAGACAGTAAAAATAATATAAAAGAAAAAAGCCATGTAAAAGTAAAAAATCCACAGGGAGTATGTCTCCTGTATAACATTGTGTTGATTTTCAATTTTTTGATGACTGGTGGACAAGAGTCAGTTGTTGAGAGACATGGGATTGAAAGAGAGACTGATAAAATATACTAGCCTATATATTTTAAAATGCTTTAGCTTTAAAACAGAAATGAAAAAATATATTTGTAAAATGGAACTTAAAAGATGCATTGCTTTGGAGATGCTTAGTGGTTTTGCTTTTGTTTCCATAGGAAAAAAAAAGAGGCTATGGATTTATTCCAGGTTAAGATGAACCTTAACCTGGGGTCTTCTGTGGTCTTTGATGGGTTGAAGACTAGATATTAATAATTATAGTTTTCCTTAGTTATAATAAAAGATAGACTAGATACAAAACTTTAGATTCATAAAGATAGGCTAGATAATAGTATGTTTAGTTTTACCAAACTAAAACAACCAAACAAGTTTTACTTGTTACTTTTATAATCTTATTAGATGTGTCATTTTATCTTTGAAGCTTATTTTTCTTTAAGAATTCTTTCTCTGTGTCTCTCTTCCTCCTTTTTCTCTCTCTGTCTCTCTTTCTTATTTCTCTATATTTCCAGGGTATTTCTCAGTTTTATAATTTCTTGTATTTCTTTCAGACTCTGTACTGGGGACAATGGTTTCAATCTAAACTCAATAGATCAACTTTCTCTTTTCCTTCTGTTTTAGGTGCTCACCTCTACCCTGATGTGTCAACAACATGAGCATGTAACTCTGACACCAATGCTCATCTCACGTTCTGGAATTTACAGAAAGGGCAGCTCCTCAACCTTCATCTTGCTTGAAATTCTTTGATGGTTTTTCCCAGGATCTTCAAGGCAGATGTCACATTTTAAATCATGGCCTTGATGACAATCTATGATGCAAATCAAGCTTAAGTCTAAATCTTCTCAATTACTTTACCTTATCATGGATGTTCCAAAAAACATTCAGTCTGTAAAATGTTCATTGCTCCCTTCTGTGCTCTGTACAAAGGCCCAGGAGCTGCTCCATGTGCCTGGAAAGGGATTAGTGTGCCCATCTATTTGTCAGTATGACTCTTGTATACTTTCTTACTGATTTTCCTTTCATGTAAAATATTTTTAATCTGGATTACAAATGGCATATGTTGTATTACATAAATCCACTAAAAATTACTTCTTCATTTTTTCCAATACAAAAGGTTAATAAATGAATTAAAGTTATAAGGCTTATGCCTTGAGTAGGAACATTTATCTAATTTCAATCATATTTTCATTTGTTAAAAATAGTCATAAATTTCCTTTGAAATCCATTCATGAAAACAAACAAACAAAAAACCCCTCTGTTATTTAACAAGAAGATCAGCTAAGCACAGGGTGAAAAGCTAATTAAAATAATTAGTTTGATATACTATTTTCCTTAGGTTTTAGTAGACATAAGGGTATGATTGATGTTTTAAGAATTAAATATAAGACATTTTGTTATCAGAATAGTTATGAACTTGCACCTTTATTTTCCTTTTGTTATTTTTAATAGCTTTCTAGACTAGCAACTACCTTTTTACTATTTACATATTTGATTATGAGATAATTTGGGCAGTGTATTTTTCTCTTTTTTTCTTAACAATCTAGCCTGTACCTTTCATAAGAATCCTTTTGAACAGTTTGGATTTCTTTCAAAGGATTAGTTATGGTACCTGAACTTAATACTTTTAATGCCTGGACTATCTTTTTGTGTTTTCAAGGGTGAACATGTGTTGTTGCAAATCAAATAATGGTAAGACTTTGTCTTATTGAGTGCGATTTATGTAATCTGTTTTAATAGATGGTAGGGATTATATGGTCAGATAAACTCTTTTCATTCTTAACCCTCACTCTAGCTTGTTTCATAACTAGAAATTTGAGGTGTATTTTAAGCAGTAAAATTATTCTTTCAGAATAATTCGAGTGAACATATAAAATGAACAAAATCTTTTGAGTTTAAATGAAATAAATAGCTTCAGCTCTTCATGTTAAATATGGAAGGGTTCTGTGATCCTTGCTAAGATAACATGCACAGTACTTTCCAAATTACTATCTTAGTCACTATTCTGTTGTTGTGAAGAGACAGCATGATGAAGGCAACTCTTACAAAAGAAAGCATTTAACTGAAGACTTGCTTACAGTTCTAGAAGTTTAGTCCATTATCATCATGGTAGGAAGCATGGCAACAGATATGGCAGGCATGGTGCTACAGATGTAGTTGAGAACTACATTATTATCCAGAAGCAGAGAGGAAGTGTGTCACTGATGTGGGAGTCCCCTCTGTGTTCTGTGATTACCATTAATGAATAAAGAAACTGCCTTGGCCTGTTGATAGGGCAGAACTCAGTTAGGTGGGGAGGACTGGACTGAATGCTGGGAGAAAGAAGGGCAGAGTAGGGGAGATGCCAGGGACCTGCCCCTGGAGATAGATGTGCTGAAACTTTGCTGTTAGGCCATGACCTCATGATGATATACAAATAAATAGAAATGGGTTAAATTAAGATGTAAGAGTCAGCCAATAATAAGCTAGATTTACTGGGCCAAGCAGTGATTTAATTAATACAGTTTCTGTGTGATTATTTGGGTTCTGGGTGGAAAAGATAAACAACCAGTTCCTTGCAACATGTCACAAACCTCCCTAGAGACAGTTTCTCTACCAATCCATCCCTACTAATTCTGTCCAATAGTGCCACTCCCTGGTGACTAAGCATTCAAATATATGACCCTTTGGAGTCATTTTTATTCAAACCACCACAAACACAAAATAGCTATTTATAATTATTTAATACTGTATTATTTATTTTATTGTTGGTGTAATAAAATACTTTGAAAAAAACAAAATGAGATAGAAAGAGTTTATTTTAGTTCACAGTTTAAAGTATATCCCATTTTGGCAGGGGAGCCAGTCAAGCAGAAGCTTGAAATAGTTGGTCCAGTTTTATTACAGCAATCAGAATTAAGAATGAAAAACAATAAGGACATGAGCACCAATACTCAGCTTGCTTTCTCTACTCTGCCTAGAGAATTGTTGTGGGATATTTGTATACTTTGTGAAGGTGTATTACTGTGATTGGTATAATAAAAGGCTGAATGGTCAACAGCCAGGCAGGAGATATGGATAGGATTTCTGAGCAGAGAGAACCCTGGGAAAAAGAAAGGTAGAATCTCCCGAGTCTACTTTTGAACAACCACTAATCTCAAATATTTTACATTGGTATTGATGTGTGTATATTGGTACAAATTTAAGGTTATTTTTATTATTCTGTATATGTGTTTCTATTCTTGTTTAAGGTATTATACCTATCCAACTCATTTAAAATATAATGTAAAGTTCTAGCCAGTATTATAAACCATTTAGGATAATTAAGAAATGCAATTTGGTAGTTAGTCATCTGTAATGAGCAAACTTGTAGCCATGTTTTCAAGGTTAAATGGAGAAATATTTTGGATAGATTGATGGTCTTCAAGCCCTTCAACAACCTACAGAAGTGACATTTTAGATGTTTTAATAACATAAGGCTTCTCATCTTGCTTCCTCTGTGTCTGGGTGACAACTGCAGACTGAGCCTTTCCTCTTCCCAGAATTCTCCTATTCTGGTTACCCTGCCTATATTTCCTACCTGGACTGCACAGCACAGAAACCTCTGGAAACTAATGGCGCCAATGTGGACAGCTACATCCACATAAAAAAATAGGACTGGGAAGTAATCCCAGACATAAAAGAAAAGAGATGAGCATGGCTTCTTGGTAGCAGCATTTTCTCTGGTGGCCTCTGTTTGCTAGAGGCAAGCACATCTCATTTAAGAGAGGCTTCCTAACAGCTTTATCTGCAAAAACCTTACAGCTCTTTTAAGAGACTCTGCCACAAAGCTTTTAAATGGTGTTTATGAAAAGCTTTTGGTTGGTGGCAGGGACCTTGAAATTCCATAGAATTGTGGTAAAAAACATGGCTACTACCAGTACCTCTGCCATGAAGCTAGACTCTCAGAAAGCTTAGAAATGGGGTGGATTCAGCCATCAAAGTCACGGCTTTAATTCTAGCCTGAAGACTCATGTGGTCAGAACAAGTAGATATACAGAAAAGATAGATTCAGTTTAAAAAAACCAAAAAACCTTTAAACATGTTACAGTTTGTTTAAAATTATATATAGGCTTGGGAGAGAAAAGAAAAAGGATAAAGTCCTATTCAAAAAAAAAAGAAAGAAAGAAAGAGAATAGTTGGGTGTGCTGTCACACACCTTAAATCCAACACTTGGGAGGCAGAGGGAGGCAGAGGGAGGCAGATCTCTGGGAGTTCAATGACAGCCTGTTCTACAAAGTGAGTTCCAGGACAGTCAAACATGCACAGAGAAACCCTGTCTCAAAAAAATCAAAAATTAAAAATAAAAATAAAAGAAACAGTTTCAAATAAAGCCTCATAAAAATGAAAAAATGCACAGAGAATCTGGATACTTGGTGTTGTTTTCGAATTGTCTGAAGGCTGAGGAAGAAGCAACAGCTGCTAAAAGACATTTGATTATAAATGCTGCTAGATTAATCCAACATATATTTTGACTTCAAATTTTAAGTCAAAAGACATATTACTTTACTTTGGAGAAGAGGTTTTGCTTTTGTTTCCACAGGAAATGAGAGGGTGTGGATTCATTCTGGGCTAAGAAAAATCAGGTTTGATCAAGTAAGACCCCCTGAGAAATCTCTGATAGGAGCAGATGGCCCAGATGTTCCAACTTTTCAAAGGAACTCTATTGGAGTTTCCTCTGAGTCTACATTCAGAATACGTCAAGACTGCTGACTGAGATGATCAAACCTTACAGAATATTTCAGTCAGGACTTGACCATAAACCCAAATTTTCTTTAGGGCTCCATAAGATTACCAGTACCCCTAATCAGCAGGAAGTGGCCTAGAAAACTATGCCCACATTCCCCCCAAAATGGATTATTCATGTTTTTCTTTGTTTAGAGTGTTGGCTGCAAGTTGTTACGTATAATGGCCTGGAAAAACGCTAAACAAAGGAGATTAGTTCAGAGTTCTTGTTTTGAAAAAAAGGGGGGGGGGATGAGTGCTGTGGATGGTCTTGTACACTGTAACGATTTGTCACTTGTACTGGTTTAATAAAATGCTTATTGGCCAGTAGTCAGGCAGGAAGTATATGTGGGGCAACCAGAATAGGAGAATTCTGGGAAGACGAAAGGCTCAGTCTGCAGTCATCACCCAGATGCAAAGGAATTAAGATGAGAATGCCTCACTGATAAAGGTACCAAATCACATTGCTAACACAGACAAGACTTATGGGTTAATGTAAGATGTAAGAATTAGTTAATAAGAAAGCCTGAGCTAATAGGCCAACCAGTTTATAATTAATTAGGTCTCTCTGTGTTTCTTTGGGACTGAATGGCTGTGGGAGCAGGTGGGACAGAAACCTCTGTCAATATCATCTCATACACATTTTCAATAGAATTGCATAAGATATACAGTGCTTGCCAACATGAAGATAGAAAATTGTCACCTCTTATCAGATGTGCTATGCTTACAGAGGTATCATGTAAAAGATCAGAATATTAAAAAGGGAAGTCTTATTTAGCTATATTTAAAATAAGCAATTGATAAAATGAGAAGAAACCAATGTGAAAATATAAATATGGCCATATCTAAAACCAGGCAGATGCTCTCATAAATTCTTAATTGACTGCAAGATTGGCTGTGGGTGACAGTGTTTCATATGCTACTGGCTGGAAATAACAAGCCGAAAGTGCTAAAAGTTTAAGTGACTCCTAAACTTTATGATACCTGTTATAGGCAGACCAGATTTTAACATTCACCCCTTGATTCCATTAAGTCCTGGAGCTTAGACCATTAAGTCATGCTGCCTCCATTTAAAACCTATTACCAGGTCTTTCACATGCCCAGAATTCAGTGTTTGGAAGAATCTATCCAATACAGTTGAAGCAGCATCTTTTTGAAGATGCTTACATCATTGCTAACAGTCTCTTATTCTCTCTCTTGCCATAAAATTTAAATTTATGAATTAATAATCATCTTGTATGGTTAAGATTTTTTTCTGTGTTAAAAAGCTTAAAAAAAAACCCTGCGATTATTTGCAGAGTGACTGATGTTAATTTTGCAGGCTGTGTGAGCTGAGCTGATATCTCTTAAATCACTGTGCCTGCTAAAGGAAGGAGGTTAATAAGGCATGGGTCATTACAATTGTAGACCTATCCTAATTTATACTAATGACTAACAGGCCTAACAGCAAATAAGAGTCTATGGATTGGAAAGTGAAATGGCTTGATTAAAAACAATGAATTTTGTGCACTTTAGTAACACACAAAGAGAATAATATTTTTTGTGTCATCCATTCCAGATAGAGCATTATCAATATTAAAAACAGGTGAATACTTATGAATAGGTTTTATGAATAAGGGGATTCATAGACACTCATAAGTCAGGTCCTTGAACAATGATGTCTTAGGAGTCTGGCTGTGGTACTTATGCTTTTATTTTGGTGAATTATTTCCAGAAATGAAGAGTGATCTGCTGTAGTACTTTTGTTTTATGGGGACTGATATTGAAATTATTTCTGTCATGACAGGATTTGACCTGTAGATTAAGTTGGTTTAGCAGATTTCTTTGGGACCCAACACTTAAATATTCTTGTTAGGATTTCCTCTTTATTAATAAATACACAGAAATGACAAAATTTCATGTAATAGAAGAGAAGCAGGGGCTAGAATGATGGCCTGGTGCTGACATTAAAAGTATTTATTGCTTTTCCAGAGGACCTGAGTTTGGTTCCAAGCTCCAATCTTGGGTTTCTCCAACTTACACTGACTTTGGGTGTCTTCTGTACTCTACAGCAACCTGTTCTGGTCTATATAAGTACCCACACACATGTGGCAGGAAACGTGTGTGCATGCACACACACACACACACACACACACACCTATCTATATTTATAACTTAAATGTGTTTATAAGAAAGGGACTAGAATCTTCAGAATCTTTCCTGAGAACTATGCTGCTGCCTCAGGCACTAAGGATGCTGAGCTAGTTGCCATAGGGTCATCTTAGAACCACTTAGAAAGGCAGTGGAAACCTGTGCTTCTACATTCAGAAAACAAGTAGGTATATTTTTGCTAACTTTTACTGGCTCCAAATAGATATTTAAATTTTCATTGATGCCTCTTGTAATTATATGCATGTGTACATATGCATCTGTGTTTTCATCTGGATTTATAAAAAAATAGATTTTAACTAAATGATTGTGCTTTTCATGGATATGTTCCACATTTTCTCAGATAAATTATAGCACACTTAAAGAGGTTCTCTTTCTAATACTGGCAAAGTATAATAAATATAAACAGTCTAGCGATGAAAGACACTTTTAGATCTGGAGGGTATGATGATTTATCATCATTCTTACAGAGTTAGATTGACCTCTATGAGGCTATGCAGAGATTGGCACTTCTATGCTGATTATAATTTCAGCATTTATTATTATCCTTGGCTTAACAGAAGGTATCAAAATTAGATTGTTTGGGTACTCATTTCATAGAATCTCCATTCTTCAGTAAGTTTCAATTCTGTGAATTAGCAATGGTTCTATATAGGTAAGAATGGTTATTTGAAAATGTTAAAGAAGGGTTATTAAAAAAAACTTCTTAATAATTACTATTTCCAGAGCAATTCCAAGAATTTTGTAGAGTCTCATGTTTTTTGGAATAAAATGGCTCAGCTAAGTGATGTGAGCAGGTGTGAATTACTTCATCCTAAAGCCTTCTCTACTGTCATACATGGAAGAAGACACATGATGCTAAAACTCACAACTGTAAATCATGTTGTTGAGAAGTGATCTTCTTCAAAAAGGATTTTAAGACCCTTTTTCTAAATAAGGAGTTAGCTGTTATACATGGAGGAGCAAAACAATCACTAATTAATGAAATGGGTACAGATGCAGATGCATATTCAGAGATGGGTCATAGGTGGGAAGAGAGAGTGAGCATATTACCCTATAAGGTTTGTGTACAATAATTGGCAGTAACTTATTATTCATTCCCATTACATGAAGGTGGTACATAATAATTTCATGGAATAAAAATGAATAAGATATCCTGTGCAAGTCTTATGCATGCTTCCACAGAGTCTATGAGACTCATGTATGTTACTCATGTATTGTCTTGAAGGACTTGCTTCATTGGTGTCCTCCATCTTCTCTGGCTGCTACAGTTTTTCCACCTTTTCCACTGGGTCCTGGATGGGGGGAATTTGATGGGGTAATAGGCCAAATAGTAGATGCCCAACACAAAATAAATTCAACAGTATCTTTGGAGGTTCTTTGTCTCATAATGCTGAGTCAGTTGATTTTTACTTTTACTTTCATGTTACAAATCCTTTCTTGCATATGGATTATGGATTCTGGTTTTATGTTTTTATGAGATTCTTGTGTGCAAATGTGTATCTCTCCATCTACATTTCTTTCTTGAGCCTTTTCTTTGGATCCTTTTCTTCTTTTTGTTTGTTTATCCCAGTCTGATTTGGTTTTGTCTTATGTATTTTATTATTATTCTTTAGATGCCTCTTTGTTTTCTAATGAAAGACAGAAAGGTTAATGGCTGCAATGGGGAGGACCATGAATTTTAATCAAAGATATGAGCACTGAAAAACATCCCATGACCTATTAGATGATCAAACACTCACACACAGACAGATATCACTGAGTGGACTCAGTTGGTTAAAAAAACAACACAAACACACACCACACACACAAACACACACACACACACACACACACACACACACACACACACACACACAAGAAGTTAGGAGGGAAAATGGTAGCAAGAGGGGAATATTCAATCAAAACACATTAAATGCATGTACAAAATTCTGAAAACAATAAAAATATAAGAATGGTTATTGTAGATGCCAGAATGCTTCAGTATAGCAAGAGAACACTTGATGGATAAGAGAATGAATTGGTTAAAAGCAAGAATGTATTCTCTTTTGCTCAGGGAGAGGGTCTAAGCAGGGCTGCCTCTACTGTCAAGAACATCTGTCCACATAAAAGAAATATAAATAAAAAGCCTCTGGACAGGCATGGGAGATGATGAGGATCCTTCTCAAGGCCTTCTGTGTGCTAGGCAAGTGGTTCTTCTATATCACCTATTCTTTGGTTATTTGTTTATTGTACACTGTATCCTAGACTTGCACAGAAATAATCTTTATTATAGAATTACTTTATCTACTTGACCTCCTTTTCATATATAAATATATAATATGGAAATGACGTTAGCAAGAAATAGGCATTTCAGATATTTTAAAAATACAAGTTATATGAATGTTTGAGATAATACTATAGCTAATCCATTACATACATTATGTTACCTATTTTAAATCCTGTTTTAAATTTTATTGCATATAGCATTGAATTGTGTTATTCCTACAAGAAATTTGTTGAACAATATCACATTTCTGAATAAAATGACATCCCATGGGATTCCATAAAATTTCGTTGTTTGAAAGTAAGTGACAGTGTAAGTGGAGTTATCATGGTGACTTCCATTATTCCTGTTATTTCTGTCTGCAGTAACTAATGAAAACTTGCTCCCAAAGAACTGAGCATAAATTAAAAGAAATCAGTGCCACTGGCTTCCTGTAATAAATAGCAAGCAGACAGCTTTGGGGGACTTCCCACTGTTTTTCTTTGTGAGTGTGTCCTAGGAATAGAGGAAAGAATAACTAGTTCATCTCTCAAATTTTTAAGAAGTATACTCTTGTTTTCATACTACTCCAGGGAGAGAATATTGGTGTAATTTCAAAATGAGCTATCTTGGCATTTAATGTGACAATTCATAGTATAAAACGTAAAGGGGAAATCTGCATTTATATACAATATGGATTCTGCTGAAAGAATATCATCTGTTTTGCTTTAATGAATGAAGTACATCTTTCTAAAGTTACATCAGCTTCATTCATATTTGAATTTTTGAGGCTAATTCCTCAGTTCTGTTTACCCTAATTGAGGTGAGGAAATGTACCAGTTTAGCCAGGTGGGTTGGGCTGACAGATTTTGATTGTAGCATCAGAAGCAATTCTTTAGATCCCTGTTAATAGAGGTGTGCCCTTGGGGAAATCAGTTTCTCTGACTTAAAACACAACAGGAGAGTGATAGTCCTGACCTTTCTGGTTTCTTCAAAGGATATGATGACAGACATCTTCCTAGAAGGGAAACAATCCTCAATGCAAACTAGGTCATTTTCAGAGTTTATGTTTTAGTGTCTCTTCTACCAGCCTACATTCTTCCCCATATCTCTCCTTCCTCCTTCTTTTGTTTTCTTTCTTTCTTTTTACTTAGGCATTTTGGCCTATGTAATTGTTTCCAATATTTTATCATTAAGTTCTAATGGTTTCAGTATCAATATAGATAATCATTCCATAAATGTGGCCAACTATTTGGCATTTTTTCAATACTCACCTCCAATAATCTTGGCCTATCATCCCCCCAACAATTTTAATGACATCATTTAAGTCATAACTACGCACTTCACAAATTATGACCTGTGTTACCTTTCTCTGATTTATAAGACAGGTTCTCCATTTAAATTGGTTATCTCTTCATGCACTCTTGACACTTGATTATGAGCCTTTAACAGATGAACCACCTCTCCTGTCCTGTTTTTGCACTCTTCAAACCAAACAGATTTGTATGGAAATCCTCAAGCACACAGATAGCCTCATTTCAGTTCTCAGACAGCCAAGCTGATATGGGTCCCCTAGTACTTTGGAACAATCTTTGTTTTCTCCTTTCCCATGTGGTCACTTACAACCATTCAGTTTTCTGAATCTCAGTGTCAAGTCTCCTTTCCCATATTAAACATACAGCCTTACTTCTTTTTTCCCTAAAAAACAGGCATGATTGTTAAAGCACTGACTCAAACCTTTCTCATACCATGGCCCATTAAGGGTACATAAATCTACTTTTCTTGCATACTCTTATGAAGAATGAGCTGTTTAGGCTGTTTTGTTCCATCCCTCCCTCTAAAATCATCTTTATTCCCTCTTACTTATCTAACCTTATTACCCCCATGTAGCAGGTTTTCTTTTGGGTCATCAACCAGCTCGCAAATCATGACACGGAAACTTATTATTAGTTAGGAATGCTCAGCCTTTGCTAATGCTTGTCCCGCTAGCTCTTATAACTTATTTTAACTTATTTCTCTTCATCTACATTTTGGTTCAGGGCTTTTCACCATTCTTTCATTCCGTATGTTCTACTCTGTGTCTGTGTGTCCGGCAGCTGCCTGTCTGACTGGCCCTTCATGGCTTCCTCTCTTTCTCCCTTGTTCTGTCTCTCTCTTGTCCCCTGAGTGTAAACTACCTCTTCCTACCTATTCTCTCTACCCACCAGCCCCCCCTATCAACCTACTACATAGCTATTGGGAATTCAGCTTTTCATTAGACCAGTCAGGTGCCTTAGGTAAGCAAAGCAACACACCTTTACATTGTTAAACAAATGTAGCATAAACAAATGTAACACATCATTATGTAGTTAAAGTAATATCCCACAACACCCCAGACATCTTTCTGCATTGTTATTGTTTTGCATATTTTGCCTATTATATTGGCCTACAGATATCTTATAATTTAATCTGTCTTAAACATAACTTTATTTTCATTTCTAGGAGACAAAACCTCACAAATGCTTATCAATGCCTCCTTTAAAATATCTAATAGTCATGATATCTGCTTGATATCTGACAAAGACAATACCTGATATCTGATTTTCATCCAAAATACCCCTCTGTACTTTCTACTCCATGTCAAGAGTAAATAATAAGTAAACACTATATATTCAGGCTAAAACAATTTTCTTTCCTGCCTAAGCATTATATTCCATTCATTAGAAAATTGTACACTTCTAGTTCAACATGTGTTCAAAATCTATTTGTTGTTATGGTATTTGTCAATATTCTGTCTAATCCCTAGGAAACAGAGGCTGGAAAACCCAGAGACCTAGATTAGACCAAGCATGATTGCCAAAAGAAAAAAAAATCATTGAAACGATTTGTAATGATATTCTGCCATACACATAGATTAGAGTCTAGCTCCGTTTCCATCAGAAAACCATCATCCAACACCTGATGGGAGCAGGTACAGAGACACACAGCTAGACACTAGCAGAGCTGCAGGGAACCCTACAGATGAGTAAAGAGAAAGGATTGTAGGAGCCAAAGGAGTCAATGACACCACAAGAACACAGCCCACAGAATCAACTAAGCATAGCTCTTAGAGGCTCCCAGAAACTGAAAAGACAATCAATACTGAAGAGCCCATTCCCTCTGCATATGTTACTGTTGTGTAGCTTGGTGTTCTTGTGTGACTCCTAATAGTATGAGTGAGGGGGGGGGTGTCTGTCTTCTTTGCCTACTCTTGGTACCGTTTTTCTTCTACTGGGTTGCCTAGTCCAGTCTTGATATAAATATTTAATGCCTGGTCTTATTGTAGCTTCTTACTCTGTGTTCCATTGATAGGCCTGGAAGGAATGCTCTTTTTTGAAGAGAAATGAAGGAGGAGTGAACCTGGAAGAGAAAGGAGATGGGGAGTGGAATTGGGAAGAGTGGAGGAAGGGGAATCTGTGGTTGGGATGTAATGTATGAAAGTAGAATAATGTAAATAAATAAATACTCTAGCCAATCCAGCATAATCTCACTTATAGATTTGTTACAGCTCCCTATTCAGTCTTTTCTTTCTTTCTTTTTTTTTAATCTTTTTCAAGACAGGGTTTCTCTGTGGCTTTGGAGCCTGTCCTGGAACTAGCTCTTGTAGACTAGGCTGGCCTCGAACTCACAGAAATCCACCTGCCTCTGTCTCCCAAGTGCTGGGATTAATGGCGTGCACCACCATCACCCTGCATTGGTCTTTTCTTTACCAATACTGTATATATCTTTACCCTAACTGTGCTTCTGTTTGCTGCCTAGTAGCCAATGTGAACCTGTCTAATCTGATTAGTTCAAAGGCCATCACCTCTTTTCTGACAGATTAAATTGGAACCTCCCCAAAGCCTTTATAAACACACAAACTCCTCTCTTATTTCTCTGATTTTCTTGGCCATTTGATTTCACTCACTGGTAGGCTCCTGGTAATTATAAAGTTATAAGCATACTGTTTGCTGAGAGAGTTTACATAGGTAAGGAAAAGATTTAAAGTTCACTGATAATTTATGATTAATCCTATAAATGTTGGAAAATAGTGGTAACTGAAGGGAAGGACAAATATACATATTTGGAAATGAGCTTTATCTTAAAATTATTTGGATTGATTTTATATTGGAAGATTGATTGTAGCTTTGGAAAACTTAGTGCTTCTGAAGGTAATAAATGTTAGAAGATAAGTAAAATTATTTTGATCATACTTTTTCCAAAAAAGAGTTTAAAAGTTCAACTCACTTATCTGAACAGAGATATAGGTAAGAGACAACAAGATTGTGACTTTCAGTTGCCCTTGAATAACTGCAAAGCAGAAAAATCAAGACAGGGTGTGTATCTGTTTCACTGTATGGGAGCTTTGATACTAAATCACTAAAACTATCTACCTAATAAATAACAGATCGTCTGTTCTCAAAGTTCTGAAGATTACAATCTAGTGCCCAGATGTCTGCTTTCCAGGTGCTAGCATGTTAGGTTTTGGAGAACATCCTCTTCTAGGTTCAGATACCTGTATTCTTATATTTTCACACTGTACAAAAACAATAATCCTATTCTCTATCATTTCTTTAGATGCGCACTAACCCATCCTTGAGGGCCCCACTCATGCAACCTTATGGCCTTCTCACAACCCCATATCCTTGCACTATCAGCTTGGAGAACAGACATTGTGCCCTTTGTATACTGTATATGTCATTATATTTTAAACAAATGTTGAAAAAACAAAATCTTGTGAAAAACATGGCCAGATCAATAAAGACTTCCCTACTTATACTCTAATTTTTGCAAAAAGACAAATTTGTACTCCGAAGCGATAGTATTTTACATGCAAAAAAGTCACTAAAATAGCATAATATCATGACCTAATCAATTGAATAGAAGATTTAGTAGCCAGTTACTTTGGAATCCAAGTGTCAATTTGAAATAAGGGGCATTTCCTAATTCCAAAGCTTGTGTAACATTTAAGAAAAAAAAAATGAAAGGCTTTTTTTAAAAAAAAAAAATGTCCCGTCTTTTGGATAACTCTCTGTCCCTTGTCCCTTGGTGATTGTAAGAGCTTTGATGTTTCCATGTTTGAATCTCTGCACTGCTGAAAGAGTACAGTTTAGACAAACTCATGCTCTGTGAACAGACTCTCTTTTCACTTACGGCACTCTGATCTTGATCCCCAGCTGTCGTGTCCACACCCTCTCAGGAGAAACCTGGCACAAATTCATTTATAGATCACTGGAGAGAGCCACTCCATAAACTTTTGTATGTATGTCAGACCTCCTCCCTTTTCCTAGGAGGCCAAAAGTCTTTAGACAGGGTCTCAGGATTGCTTCAACTTGAGATGTTATTTCAGAGTCAAACAGTTTTGAAATGTTGAACACTAACATTTATATGTATTGCATTTTTGTCCCCAGTGATGGGAAGAATCAATGTTACCCGGATAAAAGTTATTTAAAGAAAATTTTAGTGCTGTACAATCTTAAAGCTGCATTACATGACACGTTATTCTTTTGCAATCAAAATTATTTATTTCCATAGAACATCACATGAGCTCTCTGTCTCCTTCCTTCCTTCTAAACACATAGAAGTAGTTTATGATTTATAAATTTATCAGTTCAAGATATTTATCATCTACCATGGGGATATAGGCAAGGGAGAGAATGTATTTTCTTGTTTCAGTTTAGTGTTTTTACTGGTGACATTTTTCAGGATTATTACTATTATTATATTATTACATTTTGTGGCAAATTTATTTATTTTATTCAATATGATTCATGATTTGTGGGGAATATTAAAATACAGAAAGTAGAATCCTCACAAATAAAATAATTACTGCTTAAATATCTACACATGTATGCACACTGATACATA
>PVIU01003968.1:0-134901 GCA_004026605.1 Ondatra zibethicus
TGGACTCTTCCAGATGCCCCTGGCTGTTCTCTCCATATCTACAATAAAACCTTCCCCTCAACCACACCTTGGAATACGATTGGAGCCACATCTATTGAGTGAGGTAGAAGCCAGCAGACACTTTGCTATGCTAGTTACTACCACAGTTAGCTATTAGTCCCAGTTTCTTTTGGACCTGATACCTGACACCTCTCTCCTGTCTCTGAGTTTCACTTTCCATTTCTCTCTCAGGGGCCTGTTTACCCTGAAGCTGACTAACCAGTCACATGGTTGCTTCTGTCCTGAAAAGGTCATCAGCTAAGATGAAGGAGAGTCACATAGTTGCTATTTTAAAACATCTATTTTCCTAAAAAGAATTGAATCCAAGCAAATAAACCATAGATCTAATCCCGGCTGTAGCAGATTTGGTTTTCCAAACAAGAGTTGAATCCAAGTTACTTATATAATAATACTGTAGTAAATTAAGATTGCATATGCATAGATTTTTAAACTATCAGCCTTAAGGTATAAGTTTTAAGTTAACTTTTTGTTATAGATTTTACAGATTTTAAAACATATCCAATGAACTTAAAAATCTTGAGGTAAATGAGTTTATACCATAGTCTTAAAAGATTTCTTTCAGAACAGAAAGAAAAAAAATCATAGATATAAATGTTTCCAAGTGTGAAAAGTAGAAAAAGCTTAGAGATTATAGAATTTTGGAAATGAAGAGAAGAGAAGGTTTAGATATAAAAGATTTGGGGATCATTTGTTTGCGTAGTGGCAGAAGTGGTTACAATATGAGAGAATTTGAATATCAAGTGTACCAACTTTTGGTCATTCATTGAACTGTACTGAGGCTAAGCAGCTTGCAGTAAGATAGCAGGTCTTTAATAAAATCTTTGAGTCTGAGAAAGAAAGGAAAAGGACCAGAGAGGGAGAATGCCACTGGAAGGAGGGTTCCATCAGAGGGAGAGGACAGTGGTTTTCATCAGAAAGATGCCCCATGGTGAGAGCACAAGAGGGAGTAGAAGATTCCAGGAGCCAGAGAGACTAACAGATGCCCTGAATCACAGTGGAGAAGCACAGCAGATAGAGGGGAAGAAGAGTTAGACTCTACAATCTGGAGTAGAATATGGTGGGTAGCAGAAGTTAGCAGAAACCAATGATCAATAGCTACCTTAGGAGAGCCAGCAGCAGCTTGGTTTGGTCAAGGGGCTGGGCTCAATGAAAGGGGCCCATTTATGCCCTACTCAGTGGATTTTGACATCAACATATAAAATGAGAACATGACCACTCCAATGTATGGTTGAGGGGAAGGTTTTTTTTGTAGTGATGGCGGAAAAAACAGCCAGACACATCTTGCAGAGTCCAGAGAAGGGAAAGAAAAGTAGACTAAACATATGTAGTAGACTGAACCAGGCTATGCCAGGATTTGGGGAGTGGGCAGAGTGAGAAAGGAAGAAAAGAGAGACAGAGAACAGTGAGAGTGGGCCAAGAGAGAGGAGCCAAGCAGAGCATGAGAGAGGATCAAGAGAGGGAGAAAATAGGACCAAGAATGACAGGGCCAAGAGAGAGGGAGCCAAAAGGGCTCATGACTGAAATGGCAGAGTTCTATAGGAATGAGAGGCTGGGAAAGGGAAGCCCATGAGCTGGAGAAATTTAGGGTAGGAGATCAAAGTGAGAAAGGAAGAAAGCAGCCACTTTGCTATGCTAATTGCTACTTCAGTCAGCCATTTGTCCAAGTTTCTTTTGGACCTGACACCTGACACCTCTCTCCTATCTTTGAGTTTCACTTTCCTTTTCTCAGTCAAGGGACTGTTTATCCTGCTTCTAACTTACTATATTTACCTTTCCCTTAAAGGTAAAAAAAAAAAAAAATTTACCTTTTCCTTACCTTTTCCTTTCAGTTTCTTACCTGCAGTTTGACTGAACTCAGCATATTCCCTCAATGACAATGACAATGAAATCCATGTCCCTTAAAACATTGAAAGCTCTAAGAAAAGACAATCCAGAGACATTTCAGACCTTTAGCTTAGCCAAACATCTGTCAGAGTGAAGTTTGATGCAAACCCAGACTCTGGGGACACGCCGCTGCCAGAAAATGTTGCAGTATGCGCTGAACTCCTTTCCCAGCATAGCCTCCATTGGTTTCTATCACTTCTTAAAGGAATGAACTGAGCCTTGTGACTCTCGCATGGATCTCATCACCCTCACTCACTCTCAAAATACAGGTCTCTTTGGAGTGGGAGAGAGACAGGAGAGAGTTGCTTTGGTGAGAAAGTAGATTTTTTTTACTTATCATTTCTTTTGTTTTTTTAAATAAATAAGTATTTATTCACTTTCAGGATGGGGTTTCTCTGTTTCATAGGGGGAAAAAAAGGTTGACATATTTGCTTGAATTAAAACATGAGACCCATAATAATACACACTCTCACATCTGGAAACATACATGCCCAGCCATCACAGAGTGGGAGGAATGGCTAATTACAGTCATCAACAAGCAAAGACTCAGAAGTCAACACAGGATGTGACTTTAGGAGTAAATTTTGCTTGGTGCTGTGGTTCTTATCTGTAGGGATATGGGCTTCTTTTCTGACTCTACTACCCACTATTAGCAAAAGGAGAAAAGTTCTTACCTGCTTTTATCCACCACTGAAAGGTAGGATTTCCACTACCGTCTGTCTCTGCCTGCTCTTCCTTAGATTCTGATGTCCTTCAGAGACTGGAATGACAGAAGGAAACACGAAACACTGTTCTCTCTGTGAAACCAAAACTATGAGAGCAACATCTGATCTAATAGCTATAAAAAGATTTCAGAAAATATTGCCAGAAGACTAAGTATCCAGTCACTGTATCTTGACTCAAAAGTTTTTTGTTTTGTCTTTTTTAAGCCTATTTACAGAATTATTTAATACTTTGACCATTAATATAATGACAGAAAGTATATATATATATTTAATATATATGGTCTATACATATTTAATTTATAAATTAAATATATATGTATTTTATAAATTAAGAGATAATATTTATAATTTAAGAAAGGTTTTTAAGTTTCAAAATAAACTAAACATTTATGATATAAGTGAAAATTGAAAAGTCCCTTCATTTTGCTGTATTTCTGTCCCATATCTTCTGGCTCTTCTGAAATGAGACAGAGATTTTGGATTTTGCCTTAAGAAGCATTCCTGGATATAGAGAAGGAAACACATTTGATATCCAAAGCCAACTTTGGTTTTTAATGGAATTGGGACATTAAAAAGATCATCTGCTTCCTATGCTTGCAGAGAGCATCAGAAACAAATATTTGGGAAGATTTATAAAATTTTACCCTGTTGGAAACGTGTACAACGTTGGGCCAAAATTACTCTTTTTCTTGGGATATTTCTTCCTGGATGATTCATCTTTCATCAGATGTCACATTTGTCCAGTGGTCTTCAGAACTCTTAATTGATTGCTTTCATTCTCTGGAAAGACAAAAACAAAACCCTTCCCCAACCCTAACTTTGGGAACTTCCTTTTTAGTCAGATTATATATTTGTTAAACAAAATGTTTTTTGGCAGCAATAGAAGTATTATTTTTTTATGTTTTTCTTTTTTTTCCATTCAAAAATTTACACTTCCTCCCCTTCTCCCATTCCTCTCCCGCTCCCCGACTAACCCTCCTCCCTCCTCCTCCAGCCTTAAGGTACCCTGCCCTGTGGGAAGTCCAAGGCCCTCCCCACTCCATCCCGGCCTAGCCAGGTGTGCATCCAAGTAAACTAGGGTCCCAAAAAGCCAATACATGCAGAAGAGACAGGTCCCACTGCCATTATCGATGGCTTCTAAGTCCGCCCCAATTAGCAGCCACATTCAGAGGGTCCGGTTTGATCACATGCTTGTTCAGTCCCAATCCAGCTGGATTTGGTGAGCTCCCATTAGATCAGGCACACTGTCTCAGTGGGTGCACCAACCCCTCGCAATCCTGACTTCCTTGCTCATCTTCTCCCTCCTTCTGCACTTCAACTGGACCTTGGGAGCTCAGTCCATTGCTCTGATGTGGATGTGGGTCTCTGTCTCAATCTCCATAGATCGGACAAAATTTCTATGGTGGTGATATTCAAGACAATCATCAGTGTGACTATGGGACAAGGCCAGTTCAGGCACCCTCTCCTCTTCTGCACAAGGACCTAGCTGGGGACATCCCCATGGACACCTGGGATCCCCTCTAGAGCCCAATATCTTGACAACCCTAAAATGGCTCCCTTAATGTAGATATCTTCTTCCCTGATCCAATATCCTCCATTCCTCCATCTCCACCCTCCCACTCCCACAAGTTCTCCCCAGTCCTTCCCTTCTCCCTTCTCCTTCACCCTCTCCCCTTCCCCAACCACACCTCCACCCCTACTCCTACCCCTCCCCCCCCCGTGCTTCCAACTTTTGCCGGGCGATTTTGTTTGCTTCCAATTTCCAGGAGGATCTATATATGTTTTTCTTTGGGTTCACCTTGCTATTTGGCTTCTCTAGGTTTGTGAACTATAGGCTTAATGTCCTTTGTTTATGGCTAGAGTCCACTATTGAGTGAGTACAAACCATATTAATCTTTTTGGGTCTGGGTTATTTCACTAACAATAGTGTTTTCTATTTCCATCCATTTGCATGCAAAATTCAAGATGTCATTGTTTTTTACGGCTGAGTAGTACTCTAATGTGTATATATTCCACACTTTCTTTATCCATTCTTCCATTGATGGGCACCTAGGTTGCTTCCAGGTTCTGGCTATTACAAATAATGCTGCTATGAACATAGTTGAACAAATTGATTTTTTTGAGTTGCTCTTGTATCCTGCCACATCACTGAAGGTATTTATCAGCTGTAGGAGTTCTTTGGTAGAATTTTTGGGGTCACTTATGTACACTGTCATGTCATCTGCAAATAATGAAAGTTTGATTTCTTCCTTTCCAATTTGAATCCCCTCGATCTCCTTATGTTGTTTATAGCTATTGCTAGAATTTCAAGCACTATATTGAAGAGATATGGAGAGAGTGGACAGCCTTGTCTTGTTCTTGATTTTAGTGGAATCGCTTTGAGTTTCTCTCCTTTTAACTTGGTGTTAGCTGTCGGCTTGCTGTATATTGCTTTTATTATATTTAGATATGATTCTTCTATCCCTAATCTCTCCAAGACCTTTATCATGAAGGGGTGTTGAATTTTGTCAAATGCTTTTTCAGCATCTAATGAAATGATCATTTTTTCTTTCAGTTTATTTATATGATGGATTACATTGATCGATTTTCGTATGTGGAACCAGCCCTGTGTCTCTAGGATGAAGCCTACTTGATCATAATGATTTTTTTGATGTGTTCTTGGATTCGGTTTGCCAGCATTTTATTGAGAATTTTTGCATCGATGTTCATGAGTGAGATTGGTCTGTAATTCTCTTTCTTGGTTGTGTCTTTGTGTGGTTTTGGTATAAGGGTAATTGTAGCTTCATAAAAAGAGTTTGGCAATGACCCTTCTGTTTCTATTATGTGAAACACATTAAGGAGTATACATATTAGCTCTTCTTGGAAGTTCTGGTAGAATTCTGCATTAAAATCATCTGGTCCTGGGCTTTTATGGTTGGGAGGTTTTTTATGACAGCTTCTATTTCCTCGCGACTTATAGGTCTATTTAAATTGTTCACCTGTCCTTGGTTTAATTTCAGTATATGGTATTTATCTAAAAAAACTGTTCATTTCTTTTACATTTTCCAATTTTGTGGCATACAGGCTTTTGTAGTAAGACCTAATGATTCTCTGTGGCTATTGTGAAAGGTGACGTTTCTCTGTATCTGTTATGTCCCCTTTTTCATTTCTGATCTTGTTAATTTGTGTGTTTTCTCTCTACCTTTTGATTATATTGGATAGAGATTTGTCGATCTTGTTGATTTTCTCAAGGAACCAGCTCTTTGTTTCATTGATTCTTTGGATTGTTTTCTGTGTCTCTGTTTTGTTGATTTCAGCCCTCAGTTTGATTATTTCCAGTCTTCTACTCCTCCTGGGTGAGTCTGCTTCTTTTTTTTTCTAGAGCTTTCAGGTGTGCTGTTAAGTCACTAATGTGTGTTTTCTCTGTTTTCTTTATGTGGGCACTAAGTGCTATGAACTTTCCTCTTAGCACTGCTTTCATAGTGTCCCATAGGTTTGGGTATGTTGTGTCTTTATTTTTGTTGAATTCAAGGAAGACTTTAATTTCTTCCTTGACTCAGGAGTGGTTCAGTAGTTGACTGTTCAGTTTCCATGAATTTGTATGTTTGTGGGGGCTTAGAAAAGCAAAACCCACAATTCATTGCATTTTCCATCCGGTAAAATCAAGGAGAAGCATACGTCCTGACATATTTCCTGCCTACATGTGATGAAGCACATCCAGTATAGTTGGTTAAAATAAACTTGTTTAGGGGAGTGAAAACATGTGGCTTGCTATTTCCCAAGAACTACAGCTCCCAACACGCCAGGAAGTTACCTTGTCCTTGGCCAGATGGGGTTCACAGGTTAACTTTGACTCTAACAATTATTCTTTACGCTTGCTATTCCTCCTCAACAGCCAACAAATAAGGCCCTTACAACATTTTTTAATTTGGGGGAATATTATAAAATCATATCATATCATGTCTTCCTTCCCTTTCCTCTCTCCAAACCTTCCTATATACTCTTCCTTGGTCTTTTTAAAATTCAAGTCTTTTTTATTAACTGTTGTTACATGCACAGATAGATAGATAGATCTTTATGCATATATATCTTTATGTATATATTTATACATATATTTCTAAATATAACCTGTTCATTCAGTATAATATTATTTATATATGTGTTTCCAAAGCTTTGAGACATCATATGATACAAAAACAGTTATAATCTTGTCTTGTGACTCTTACAGATTCTGATATGATAAAATAGCATCACAAAGTGGAAGAAAGAATAGCATTACCATCCCTTTATTGATCACTGAAATTAACTTGGCACAGATATGAAGTAAAATTTGATAAGATAGGAAGCCTATGGCAAGCATAGAGAAACAATAAGAAGATAACTGGCAGGGTTGGAGTGGTGGATCAGCAGTGAGAAGACCCTGCTTGGTTCTCAGCACCCATGCCAGGCAGGTCACAACTATTCTCGACTCCAGCACTAGGTCACCGAATTCCTCTCACTTCCAGGGTCACAGCTGTTTTTGAAATTTCTGTTTAGGTTGCCAGTCTGTTACTCAATTGAAAAGAGGCTGAGTTAATGTTCAGCAGGCCAGAATGGATCAGCGAACTTTGGAGGACCCAGGAAGGGAACGAGATGGATGGAAGAGGCAGGTCACAAGGTTGCACAGGCTTTTTCAAGCCTGGAAGAGAGTTGTGGCTAGTGTTGGAAATAGCTTGTGATTCACCTCAGACTTTCTTTTTCCTTATTCGTGCACAGGATTTCTTTATTCATAAATGGTAAAAGAAATCATTTGTAAACAGCATTCACAAACACATACCCACATGCAGACACACACACACAATTAAAAATAAAAATTAAACCATTTTTAAAAAGTGAGTATAACTGAAAATGGCATCACAAAGAAACCACAGAAGAAATAAGATGTAAAAATAAAACACCATCCTCTTCAGCCAAAAGGAGAGGATGAAGGACACTCAAGGAAAAAAAAATACATGAGAAACACAGAAAGCAAATTTTTTTACAAAAAGTAGGTGAAAGTGAACTCCATCCTAGTGAATTTAACAACACCTATTAACAGTCAGTTTCACCTGAAAATGCCCACGACTTCAGAACATTGCATTGTTTAAAAAAAGAATCTTTGAAGATATGGGGGTTGTGAGAGAAGATCATTCTGGTTCACCAGAGTAAACCACAATATAATTCGTGTCCTTGTATGAAAGACAGAAGAGGAAGTGCAGACACAGGGTAAGTGGCCAGGTAAAGATGGAGGCAGAGACACCAAGGAGCAGCTGAGAGCAAATGGATGTTGGCAGCCCTAGGACCTGGAAGAAACATGGCATAAAATCTTTCTTTCTGGAAACATGGAGGGAGCATAACCTGTGACCTCTTGGCTTGGGTACCACCCTACACAACTGTAGGAGGGTGATTTTGCTATTTAAAGACACCACATTTGTGACACAGTTTTACTAAATCTTTTACATCTTTGCTCACTTATTACTGTATGTTTATTTGTGTGCGTGCGTGTGTGTGTGTGTGTGTGTGTGTGTGTGTGTGTGTGTGTGTGTGTGTGTGTGTGTGTCTGGTATATACAAACTAAGTGTGCTCTGCCTTATTCCTTTGAAACAGGGCTTCCCACTGGACCTGGACCTTGACTGGCATCAAGTCACAGCAATCTTCCTGTCTCTGCACCCCTCCTCATCACTAGGGTTACAGGTATGTTCATCCACACTCTTTTTCTAACATGGGTACTTGGGATTGGGATTTGAACTCAGGTCCTCATGCTTACATAGCAAATGCTCTTATTCAATGATCCATATCTTTAGACATGTACTGTATTTTTTTTAAAGCAAGCATAGAAAACCAACACATATAACTGACTAAATATGGAACCATTCAAAAAATGAACCCGTGGTCAAATTGTAGGGGTTAAAATAACTAAAACCTTAAATAATAACACAGGGTCATATTTTGACTTCATCAACAGCTTCTTACATAATAGAAAAAATCACACCACTTGGAAGGCAGAGGCAGGTGGATCTCTGCGAGTTCAAGGACAGCCTGGTCTACAAAATTAGTTCCAAGACAGCCAGAGCTGTTACACAGAGGAAGCCCGTCTCAAAAAAAGGAAAAAAAAATTAGAAAAAGAAATTACAAGAAATAAGAGCAAAATTCAACCTAAAGGCTTGTGTTTCGAAGCACAACACCAAGAAAGTGAAGAAATACAGATCGCATGTTTGGTGGGAAACATACAAGTCAGCCGTGTGAGACACTAAAATGGAAAGATAAACTCAAACAAGCAGACTAGAGTGTAGAAAGCATATGAGGAGATATCTTTTTATGTAAGCAAGCGACAGAGAAGCATATTAAAGCTCCAGGTTATGAGACATTAGGACATTCAAGACAAAACCACAGTCATTGTCTTCCCTCCTACGAGGGTAAATGCACTTTCTCAGTGGTTTTACTGAAGATGCAAAGAAATCAGATCACGTCCATCAGTGAGGAATGTGTAATGGTACTGGCACTTTGGACTGGTTTGCAGTTCCTCAAATGGTTAAACAGAATTACTACTGATCCATAAGTTGCAGTCTTAGGTGTGTGCTGAGGAGAAATACACGTGTCCACACAAACCCTGATGCACAGCTGTGTAAAATACTATTTATAAGAGCTACGTGGTTAAATCAGAGCAAAAGATGAACTGACAAATGGATAAATATAATGTGGCATTAATAACATTTATTATTTGTCAACAAAAGAAAGAATTAATACATCTGAACATTAGTAAAACTCAAAAGACTGTGATAAGATTAGAGGCAGAGGGCGAGTAAGTATGCATTTTATCTTTTTTATTTATATAAAATGTAGTTATCAGCTAAAATGACAGAATTAGAAAGCATACTAGAATTTTCCAGAAGTTGGGGTGGGGTGACAGGAAAAGATTATACAAAGACTCTTAATGGCTTGGGGTTTCTGTTGTGGTAGAATTTCTTTGATAAGCATGCCAACACCAGTGAGAATGGTGGAGAGAATGTCCCTGATGAATCCAGGAAACTCCTGAAAGGCTTCTGTACCAGGTCCAGTTTGAATTCTCATTTTAACTCTAAAACGACAAGGTAAGGCAGGAAAGCCAGTGAGAGTTCACAGGAGCACATGTGTCAATCAGTCTTTTGTCTTAAAAGGCATTGGTCAACTTGACAGCTGGAACCTTTCGGGGTCAGGGTGCTAAGGCCAATGACCTGTTGTTTCAACTATTTCTCCAGGTTGTTCTGTTCCAGGTAGCAACTGAAGTCATGCACGGAAATGAGCAATATAAACAATGTTTTAAGTAAATCTACTAATTGGTTTTTCTAACTTATTCTACTTTATTTCTATTTAGAATGTTGGAAAAATTAAAACTAAAGAGCTGTGACATCATACAGTATTTCATGCCCAGGGATTTTATCCCTAAGACTTTTTAAATGATACATTTTATGTCTATGATAGCATGGTAACTTCGACAAAACTAACATGTGGAAACTGATTGGAGCAGGCCCCAAATGCTCCTCTAAAATGGTCATATTCTCTGTTTACATTTTCAAAGGACTGACATCCTTGTGTTTAGTTCTAGAAAACTACAAGAGAGAGAAGGGGCTGATGGCCTGGGACGTGCCTCTCAGGTTTTAACCAGAGCATATACACTTCCTGTTACTCTATATGAAATGACAGAATAACTGCACACTGGCTTAATGCTGCTTATCACAGTCTTTCATGAATGTGTAATTTAGGCTGCAGCTGAATGCAGTGAAAGGCCACGTAATAATTGGTATGCTCTAAAAGCCACATGGTCAGATGGACCCCAGCAAAGGTGCTTCTGTGGGTACCAGTGTTCTGTATTAGTTATTTTTCTTTCTGCTGCAATGAAATATTTTACAAAGGGAACTTGGGGAATGGAAGACTTACTTTGGCTCATGGTTACAGGATACAGTCCACCACGGAGAAGATGTCATGGTGGCAGGAGTTTGAGGCTGCTGACACCTTGCATCTGCAGCCAGGAAGCAGAGACAGATGGATGCTGAAGTCCTGCCCAGCCTCCCCCCATATTCATTCTGAAACCCCCGCCAATGTAATGATACTGCCCACATTCAATATGAGTGTTCTAAACTCAATTAGCCAGTCTTGAAATCCTTTCACAGACGTGCCCAGAGGTTTGCCTCCCAGGGGATTCTAGACTTTGCCAAGTTGACAAACAATATTAACCGTTATATCCAGGCAAAGACAAAGTTGATGGCAGTCTATGGAAATTATGGAAAATCATCGTCATCAATAACTGAAAACTTCCTCTCAACTCACTGCCCACTGGAACCAGACACATATAACCAAATGTATTAGGTGCTGTGCTGATGGTTAACCCACTCTCGGGATTTCCACGGCAGCAGCCTTTAATAAGAAAAATACATGAAGTTCCCTTTCACTGTGTGGTTTTTGTATTCCTCTGTCTGCCTCTGAGTCTCTGTGACATCCCAGCGGTGGCCAATCCCTCACTATGAGAATCTCTGAACAAACCAACATCCCTGTTCTTCTCTGCACGGTCTTCAGTTACTTGCAGTTTCCTTTGAGGTTCCACTGAGGCATTCGGCAGTCTGTTGCTATAGATCCTGGTCTGTAAGCAGTAGCTGATACCCACTTGTCTTGCTGCTCAGTTTGTCCGGTCTGTGATGTGTGGTAAGACAACATCATCCCAAGCATGGAAACTCCTGGTTCCATTACTCCCTCCTGGGAGGCGCCATGGGCCAACCTACGCTTCAGTGCTTGATAAATTCCTGAGTTCAGACTCTAGCCTGAATACATGGCTCACAATGCCCTCATTATATTTCATCACTATCAGTAAAAAATTTTAAAAGTTCCAAAAACATCCTATATTCTTCCTTACTCTGCTTTGAAAGGAACTTTTGCAAGCTGCAGCTGAGCCTACTGATTTTCCTACTCAGGCGGAATGATTGACAAGAAGCTTAGATTGCTTCTGCTCATAGCTTTCATCCTCATGTGCATGCTTGTTAGGCATGACACCAGCTGGGCTACATCACCAGCTATAATACACACTTTGAACAAAGGAAAGTTTTGGTGTACGAGTCAACCTATAAACTCTAATTAGCTAAAGATTTCATTACCCAGATGTGATTTTCAGTGTTAAACAGTAAACTCTCCTGTTGTGCTATCCAAAAGGCATTGCCAACCTGTTAGATGTAGAAAAATTCTTGATTTAGCCATCAGAACAGATGCAACTAATACTATAATGTAACTCTATCTCTTTCTAGTTAGAATCAACATTACAGAATAAATAACTAGCATGTGCTGGTGAATGTTGGGAGAAAGGAAGCAGAGTGAGAGAGAAGCCATGTAGTCCTGCTGGAGCCAGACAGAACTTTACCTAGTAAGCCACAGCCACGTGGCAATACACATATTACTAGAAATGGGTTAAATTAAAATATAAGAGTTAGCCAGAAATACAGTTAAGCTATTGGCCAAACAATATTGCAAATAATATGGTTTCTGAGTGATTATTTTGGGTCTGAGCAGCTGGTAAGTAACTAGCAGCCTTCTTAGAACAAAGTACAAATTAAATACATATTCTGAAACAATTCCAGTGGGCTAATACTTTTTATTAACTTGTGTAAGACATTTATCCTGAGAAACTTCAAGACATGATGTCACAGCAGGGAAATAAAAGGCAAAATGGAGGTGGGGTTTAGTTTTTGAAGGACTGTAGGGAAAAAATTCAGAGTTTTCAGAAAAATGAAAAGAACTTCATTTTGAGAGTAACTAAAGGTTGCCTGATCTGTGATTGTAAATGCTATACTGTAGGAAAGAAGAAAAGATAAGATTATAAAGGAGAAACATATGTGGCCTGGGGATGGTGCAGGTCAAGAAGACCTCTAAACCACAGAAGGCAGAGCCTCTGCTCACACTTGCATTCTGCAGAGGGAAATTTCCCCTGACATTGCCCAGGGGGTCATACAGCGACCATAGCCTAGAGTTACAGATGATGTTGAGTTGATGTGACTTGAATTTAATAGCAGTTGTTTCAAACCCTGAAGGTTATCAGTCAACATACTCCTTGATAAAGGGTTGCTTGGCAGAGCAGTTCGAAACTCAGACCTTCAGAGTATGGTGCAGCCCCCAGATGATCCGCAACTCCTGAGGCTCTCGATCTCTTGATGAAGTCTCCTGCTCTCATTCTGGAATCCTTCCTTGAGAAGTAGCTTCTGTTCCTAAAATGGAGTTGGAGACGGAACTCAGAGAGCTCCCACATTTCACAGACTCTCTGGTAGTTATATTATTTTCTGGAGGAATTTTGGTGTTTTTCTTGAAGCCTTTTCTTTCTTTAACTTCCCCTTCCTTCCTCTTCCTCCTCCTCCTCCTTCTTACTCTCTCTCTCCTCTCTCTCCCTCTTTCCCTCTCTCTCTCTCTCTATTTTTCCCTCTCAAGCTGATCAATTTTCTATGATTTCTCCAGCTTAAAAAATGTTGTCTAACAGTTGCTAAAACACCAGTGGCCCACAGCTCTCCTGTGACTTAGTAAAATACATTTTTTCTATAAAAGCACCAGCTTCCCTCTTCTTTCTTGCCTCATCTCTGGTATGTGTTGTTTGAACTCTCAAACACATCTAAGATGGGTATAAACCAAGTGAAAGGTTACTACTTGATTCAAAACCAGGGCAGTTATTTAATCATGGAATTTAGTACATGTCCAAAATTTTAATAACAGACAGAGACGACAGAAATATACTGAAGCAACTGTGGTCTGCAATCCTAATGGGATATTCTGGGACACCACTGAGACTCAGAACTGATATAGAGGAATGCATGAATAACAGGACAGCACTGTAATTTGAGTACTTAACCAATGTGCTTGAGTGGGTAGATGGTTAGGAACTCTTGCTATTCATTAGAATACTTCCAGACACAAGGTCATATTAGGTGTGGCAGAAATGAAATCCCTGTGGGTTCCATTTAGTAAAGAAAATAAGCTGTATATTGTATCATGTATTCTGATAAAATTGCAATGTCTTCATCTAGCACAAAATAAAAGACCCAATTTATTAAATGGAAATAAGTAAAAGACATGTAAGCAGCGCTGAGTAATTTCTAGCCACTGTCTGTGAACAGCCTAATAAAGGATTTCATCCATCCACAAACAGCTCTTACTAGTCGCGGCTGGAGATAAGCCATGAGGGAAAAGGAAATGTATCAGAGTATCGGAACCATTTACGGCATTGCAAGAGTCATAACCCAGGGTGACTTGAACCAGTCAATCTCCTGCCTCAGCCTGATAAGCTTACATTTTGGTTTTCTTGTTTGATTTTTAGATTTATTTGTGTTAAGTATATGAGTGTTCTCCTTGCAATGTTTGTAAGTGTAGCACATATGTGCACTGTCTGCAGAGGCCAGAAGAGGGACTAGAGTTATGGACTGTGGTTAAGTCACTGTGTGGGGTGCTGATTACCAGACCTGGGTCCTCCATGAGAGCAGTAAGTGCTCTTAGCTACTAAGCTGTTCTTTTCAGTCCCCTGGTGCTCTTATATTTGATTAGCTCACAGGAACTTACTGATATGATATAACCAAGTACCTGAAGTTTGAGAGATATAATTTTGTCCTGTTCTCTTATTAACTGTTCCCGTTCCTGCTGCATCTTCAAAGTCAACTGTTTCACATGCTCCTGATAACTCTCTTCCTTCTGTTGCATCATTAGCTCATACTTCTTTTGCTTCTCTTCTAAGTCTCTGTAGGCAGCTTCAGCAGCGTCAGTCTTTATTCGTTCCACTGAGAAGAAAAAGCAAAGAATCCAAACATTAACTTTTATGACTTTACTTTTGTTTTTTTCTCTCCTTTAAAAACTTCTCTTGTCTTTGATAAAATGTGGTGATTTTTTTTCAGGAAATAACTACTTGATAGGGAAAGAGATGACAATATATATAATGGTGTAAAAACAAAATACCATGAATGATACTTGTGATCCTTTCTCTGCAATAATGATTTCACATGTGTTGGTCAAGGAAGCTTGTTCATTCTCAGCCACCCAGACCCAAGATAATCACACAGAAACTATATTTATTATGATACTGTTTGGCCTAGTAGCTCAGGCTTCTTATTAACTAACTCTTACATCTTAAATTAACCCATTCCTATTATTTTATATTTTACCACAAGGCTCATGGTTTACCGATACCTTGGATCCGGGTCGTCTGACTCCTTTGGGTGCTACATGACATCTCTGTGACTCTACCTACTTTTCTCCTCTATCTTGGAATTCCCACCTTGCTCTATTCTGCCCTGCCAGAGGCCCAAAGCAGCTTCTTTATTAACCAGTGGTAACAGAACACATTCACAGCATACAGAGGGGAATCCCACATCACATATGGACCATTACTGCTAAATGTGGCAAGAGTTTCCGAGCACTGGAGTATCTTCAGCAATTCTCACCTTCAATCTTCTTTGCAGCTTCCGTGAGTGACTGATCTGCCTTTAGAAGTGTTTCAGCCACATCGTCCTTGGAGTCAAAGTACTTTTTCAGCATATTTTCTGCCTGGTAGTTTAGAATAAGTTGAAGACAAGCCAATGTGTCTATTAACTGACATTCGTGTTACCAGTTAAGTAGCAATTCAAATAGCTTCTTATGTTTAATGACCTAAAACTGACTTAGAGACCCCTCCCCAAATCCTAAACTTTCCATAGCCCCATCTTTTAGCATCTAGCAAGTCTTTTGAACTAGTTGGATCTTTGATCTCTTTTCTTAGTTGCTTCACATATCTTATATGTGAGCATGAGCTGATCATGCTGGCTTTAGTTTCAAACATTGCAACCTCAGTCTGTTGCTTGTCATCTGTGGCATCCAAGTCTCACAGCTCCAGATCTTGCTTCCTGACTGCTGCAGATGATTCAACTCAAAGTAGCCAGAACTTTGCCATGTTATGTTAAGAACAGTCTTATTATTCCAATGCTTTAAGATGACTTTATAGTTACTCCAAATGAGCAACAAGCAGTTTTCAGTGTTCTTCAAGATTCTCATTGTCTGGGTTGTAACCTTTTCCATCTCTTGCTAATCTTTGCTCTGCCCACCATCTCCCAGAGCATCAGGTTTCCTGTTGCTTGAAATTTCCAACCTCTACATAGCCACTTGTCTTTCTGTCTAGTGTCTTTAACCAGTTTGCTAAATCTTTACCTCATAGTTTATCAAAATAGCAAAGTACAGTATCTCTTGTAAGTCTGGAATGTCCATAGGATTAAAGTCTTATGAAAGGTATACAATTGGAAAAGTGTCGTGGTGTGCCTTAGAAATTTTAAAAGGAGTTGATGTACTATTCTTTTGTCCTTTTGTCCCTCCCCTTGTTTCAAGGTATAAATTTGAAGTAAATCCTGACTCTCTAGCTGCTATCTCAGGGCATGAATGCAGCTCATGGATAAAGTCCCTGGACTAATGTTCTAGAGAACGGAGGAAGAGGCCTGGGAACAAGTAGTGGTGGAGCCACCACAGCAGCCCTGGGGTCTTCCTGTGTGACTCGTTGTCCAGAAAAAAAAAAAAAAGAAAGAAACACTCAGCCATTCAAAAGACATTGAAGTTTGTAAATAATTCAAAGCCAAACCTAATCTTAAACTCTATTATCAGCATAGAGCAGTCTGGAACTGAGGGATACAGACGATGCTAGCTGGCGTTGCATTCAAGAGTTACTGGTCCTTAGCTGTGTGATCTTAAATGAGTCTTGTACTTAGCTAACTTTGCCACATTTTCTGTTTCTCTTTATGACATACTAACAATGCATGGTTTATGTGAAGATGTGAGAATTAAGAAAAGAAACCTCTAAAGCCCAGGGGGAACTATCTAAGTGCTAACAGCTAAAGGTCATTTGTCCAAGTACTTTGAATGAACATAACTTTTAACTAGTTTTCCTTTTTCATTAATCCTCTTGTTTCTAGCAACCTGAGGAAGCCCTTGTCACACAAAGCCAAATAAATCAATGAATGAATTCCGCAAACATTTCTGAGATATCCTGTTGTGTTTCCAAGCATGAAGGTGCTAGCTCCTGTTTTGCTCTCTGCCGAGATGGATGTAAGACAAGGGCACTCTCCACCAACATCATGGCACCTTCCTTGCTCTCACTAGCATTCGGAAGAGATTCCTCACTAAGCACCTTCGCATGGTACCAACTGCTCTCTTTACCTGCAGCCCCTTCCCAGGAATCTGGTTATACTTTTCCTCCAGCTCTTGTTTCCTTTGAAGAAAGAGATAGTAACCTCCTGGTTTAGAAAATGTCCCCTGTTTTACTTCTTTTTCCAGAGGTCCAAAAATATCCTCTAGCAAATCTGAGCAACGAGCTGATGACACGTCCATGTTCTTCTTAATAAAGGCCTCTCGCTTGGCATCCAGCAGGGCCTGGGTAAGAACAAAATCACAAGATGGTTGAGAGGAGGGAGATAACACAACAGACTACTGGAGAATGTCTAAATGGGGCCATGTTCTTCACCTCATTGTGAGATCCAACGTATTCCTGAGGAGGGTGCTGGCTACAGAAATTGATACTTCAAATTTTATTTCTTAGAGGCCTTGCTCCCCTTTCTCCTGCTTCAGAGGTATTCTCAGAGCACAGACACTGTTTCACAGGAAGCCTCTGTCTACTGAAGTCACTAATTAAAGAAGCATTTCAGATTATAAAAATTAGACCTAGGCCAGCCTGTGTGGATTTCATGAACCCACCTTTCTGTGGCTTCATGAACATATCATTAGTTTACTAAGGTTTCCTTGTCTATAAGGGTGGGGTAACACCACCAATCCCAGACATTTCGTGTCAGACTGTATGAGCCGATACAGAATACTAAGGCCAGATGCTCTACAAAAACACTCAGTAAAGGGTAATTGACTATGTAATGTTCTTTAACACGGGAATATTTCCCTGTATTTTCTCACCATACAGCCAATGAGAGTATTGAAGATGACATGATGAGTTCTTCTGTGTTTGGAAAGGATAACAGAAGAGCTAGCTCTCCACATGACATCAAGCAAGTAACTAAATATTAACTCCCGTATTTCCTTTGTGTTGGAGAGCACTCAATATCTTGTTTACATTGACTACCCTGTTTTGCCAGAACGTCTGAATGAAACCACTTGTCCATTGTAAAATCCAGCCTTGGTTATCGGAGAAGCATTGACACTGATCAAATGGCAAAGCATTTGTAAACATTCTTACAATTGGTTTGTCATTATAAGTGGGGAGCATAAAAGCAGTGTATTCCTGGACAACAAAAACTACATTAGAAGTGAATATGATAAAAACACATTATGTTTAAAATTCCACCCACTGAGACAGTGTGCCTGATCTAATGGGAGCTCACCAAAGCCAGCTGGACTGGGACTGAACGAGCATGGGATCAAACGACCCTCTGAATGTGGCTGACAATTGGGGCAGACTGAGAAGCCAATGATAATGGCACTGGGATTTGTCTCTACTGCATGCACTGGCTTTTTGAGACCCTAGTCTATTTGGATGCACACTTTCCTAGGCCTGGATGGAGGGGGGAGGGCCTTGGACTTCCCACAGGGCAGGGTACCCTGCCCTCTCTTAGGACTGGAGAGGGAGGGGAGAGGGGGAGTGAGGGAACAGGAGGGAAATGGCAGGAGGGGAGGAAGTAGAAATTTTGAATGGTATTATTTATAAAGCAATAAAAAATAAAAAAACAAAATTCTCAAAGAATAAAAATGTTGTATTATGTAAAAGTAAATGAAATAATCCTTTGTAAATGTAAAATTTGTGTAATTAATTCCCTCCGTGACTGAGATTATTGTTTCCAGAGTGAGAAAACTAACAAAAATGGAATGTGCGTGTGTGTAGGTGTGTGTGTGCGCGCGCGTGCGCACACAATGTGACTAGTTATAGTGTCATGCTTTTTTATCAAAGTCCAGAAGAATCTAGTCTTTCAATAACCATTGTAGATCTGTGCATATCAGGGAGTATCACTGTAGCACAGATTATAAATAATGCTCATCCCAGAAAAGGCCCATGTTTTCCTTTGTCTTATGATTTTGGGTACCACACATACCCCTAATTCCTTCTGGAACTTTTGGTCTACATCTTTGAAAGAATTCTTCATGAAGATTTCAATGGCCTCACTCTCAATAGGCCTCTGCAGGTCCAGCAGCTCCTGGAGGGTTTCTGTGGGCAGCTGGACCTTTTGTTTTATCTGTTCTTCATAGTGCTCAATGGCCTTTTGTACTGCAACTGAGTTCTCTATCTGGGCCAAAGTCAGGACGGCATTTTCCATGCAGGGTAGTTCTCCACTGCAGATGGCATTGACATAGGTCACTACCAGGCTCTGTAGACCTATGACAAAAGTTAAGAAAATGGCTGTAATTTGGTAGAAAAAGCACTGTACAGTTTTCAGGAGTCTCTGAGAAACAAGAGCAGCATAATAATTTATTAACCTTAAGATCCAGAGGATATTAAATCCTCTTTTTTTCGCTCTCTGTTTGTTTCAAAGACAGACATTTGATTGAGTAACTTCTAGTATTGGGGGAGGAAAGTTGTGATATCAAACCTTGTTTCTTTATTACCCTTTCCTCTCTCTTCTCACTCCGTTTCTTTCCTCTCATTCATTTACCCTTTTATTCTTTATTGATTTTTAATAGCCAAAGTAACAGGTTTGCTTTTTATTCTGGTTCTGATGTAGTTGTTTTTAAAATGGTGCATCATTCTAGTCCTTTCTCTAGTCTGTATAAAGATATCATCCTGGACGCTCCTCCACAAAGCTGTAAGTAGATAAGCAAAATATCTAGGTTTGCTCATAGTTTGTTGATGCATTGAAAGCATCACACTCCAGTATTCTACCCTGTCCCTTGATAGCACAACAATGTATTATATGCAGAATACTCAAGAGAGTTAGGCATGTAAACCAGAAAACTTTACTTTGTCCTCCAGGGTTCCCGCCTGCCAAATTCTCCATAGAACTTAGAACCAATTGAAATTTCTTGAAAGCCTGTTCCTGTCTTTTCAGGATAGCACCATTGAATACCTCTCCAGTGGGGGACTCTCTCATCCACTGTCTTCTTTTAGTCACCTGACTCTTACTTTCTTGAAATCAGAAAGTTGTGTGCTGCTTTGGGCCTCCCTCTGTTGCACTACTACCTCGGGCATTACCCTCTGTCCTTCTGGGTAGCTGCTACCCATTTCTAACTTCTCGCCTCACTCAGCTTATGAAACCAATGTATCCTCTGACTCCCTGGACTTAGATCCCACTTGCATAGACCTCTTGCTACCATGTAGCAACTCCTTGTTTTTTATTAATTATATGAATTATTATTTATCCCTATGAATTTTGGGGTTTCTTGTTTGTTTCCTTTTAACATGTCCTCTTATTGTGTTGTGCAGGAAGAAGGATGGAAACCATATCTCTTTACCCCTCATTAAATACAATAGTTAGATTTTTTAATATCACTATTAAACATTCTTCTGTACATGAAAGTTTGAAGTAGCAAACTCCAGAAATATGGTATTTTCACTTTCCTGACTTTTAATACTTTTTTTAAAGTGGGAACCATGAGTGAGAGGAAAAAACTTCTAGGGTTGGTTAGATTCTAGTTCGTTTCTTTTTCCTTTTCGCTATTACAGATATGAGATGGTGAGAAATGGCTTTAGTTCCCAAGTAAATTCCACCATGTGATAAACACACTACATTTTCAATGACAACATCACTCAGTGTCCTACATTGAGCAGAAGAGAAGCCCATGTAGAAAGTAGAGGGGGTGACTTACGAGGTCCATTGACTATGATGCCACCAGACAGAGTCTTGACATTGGCAGAGCTGAAGATGTATGAGGTGAATTCTCTTACTTGTTCTACAAATTCTTCACTCAGATCTTCCTCTGGAATTGTCTCTAGTTTGGAAAGATACTTCCTCTGAGCAGGCCTGTCGAAGACAAAGCACTTCCTCTTTGGAAAGAACTTCCTGATGCATAGCCGAGGCTCATTAAAGCTTTTAATTTTCTTATCAGACCCTGCAAAATTGAAAATTAGATATAGTAAAACTTCAAATGAATTACTTCAATGTATGATACTTCCAATTCCATAACTTTCATAAAGCCTATGTAAGCTGAAAAACACCTAATACAGACAAGTGATACAAACTTAAAGGATAGAGAAAGAAAACATCCTTTCTTTAAGAAGAAGCAGCTTGTGAAATTTCAGATGGAGTTCAAATGATTCAGCGAAGCAGTATTTCATTTCCTATGATAACTGTCAGGATAACACAGTTCAACCAAGCAGAAATGGCATTTATGAAATTGTTTTCCCTTTGTATCAGAACATTCCGCCAAACTCAGGTACCTTTTTTCAGGGTCAGTGAGTTTTCCAGGTACTCATCAGCAGTGATAGGTTTTCCATTAGCTTCCAGCTCCAAGGAGAAATCTCTCAGTGCCCACACAAAGATTGGAAAGAAACCTACAAAGTTAGCTGAGTCATCTACCCCACTCTGCTCAGGTGATGACTTTGATTTGATAAGATCAGTCAGCTCTGTAACATAGCTGAGATGTTAAATTAAGAAAACTATAAAAGCAAGTTTAGCATTTTTATAATAAACACTTTACCAGTGCCTCCCCAAATTAATATTTTGTTTTGTTTTTGATTTTAGTTATGGTGGTTAGTTTTTGTCTACTTGACACAACTGGAGATTCCTTAACTGAGGAATTACCTTTTTCAGTCAGGCCTGTGGACATGCCTGTGGGGACATTTTTTTCAATTACTAATTGATGCAAGAAACCCCAGGCCACAGTGTGTGCTGCAATCCTTAGACAGGTGGTCTCTGACTGTATAAGAAAAGTAGCCAAGCAAGCCAGTAAGCAGAGGTCCTTCTATGAGACTGCCCCTGTCTCTGCCTCTCAAATTCTGTTTTGATTTCCCTTGATGCTAGACCGTAACCTGTAAACCAAACAAATCCTTTCATCACCAAGTTGCATTGGGTCATAATATTCACCACAGGAACATAAAGAAAACTAGGACATTAGCTCATTCATTCACAGAATTCAGCCATTTGCAAACATCTAGTGAACCTCTTCTATGAATCAGGCACAGCCCCAGGGAATAAATTTTAAAATAAATGAAAGGATTCTACCATCATAGAGCTTACAATGTAGCAGATGAATATTAAAAAACAAGTAAATAAAATATTTTAAATTCTCAGATATTTACTACTATTTTTGAGGCAGCAAAAGGCCTTAGCCTAAAATACTAGATAATAACTGTCTATATCTAGTTACTTAGAGAACTTCATGTGCTTTCTAAAGTCCTTGATTAGCAGAAATCTACAAGAATTAGAAGAGTCATCCGTGAAAGTTTCAGTGGACAGGCTCAGTGGTTAGAAGAAGTTACTGTTCCTGCAGAGGATTCGAGTTCAGTTTCCTGGTTCAGGTTTCAAGAAATATGATATCTCAGGTTTTAGCAGGCACCTCATTTGCACAAAGATGCACAAATAATTCCTTTGAAACTTCTACTTGGGGAACATTCCAGGTAGTAGCCAGAAATCCTTTGATATAAAAACATGAGTGTAACTGACATGTATATGGACTTCAGTATATAGGGTACAAGTGCTAGAGAAATAACTGCCAGGACTTTGAAGGCCAAAGTAAGACGTTTCAAGTATGTTTTCTACTAAGTAGAAAGCTAGTGATGGATTTTGAATGTAGAGGAGAGAGATATGATGGTATTTCAAAAGATCACATTTCTGAGATTCCAACTGGCAGTCAAGACTGTCAGGAAAGAGCAGCTTGGTCTTTGAGACAGAACAAACAAAGCTTAGACTAGAGGCAATGGAGAAAAGATGAGGAGATTGGTCTAGGGAAGTAGCTTTGCTGATGAAGTTTAAAACATGTGAACTAATACTTTCCAGAATATGAGTGAAAAGATCAAGGTGATGTCTAAGGTTTTGATCATAGCAACTTTGTGAAACAATTGGGAATTTACTACAATGGGAAAGGTTGGGTAAATGCTTTTGTAAATTTTGAGATTAAATCATCTCTTAAAGATCTATGTGAAGATGTAAAAATTTGAAGTTAGTCACAGCTGTAAATAAATATTTGATGGTGACTGGAATACAGGTGCACAGAAGCCCTTCAGACAGAGTGATATTACCTAGAGACTAAGAGCAGAGAGTGAGGAGAAGTACAGTAACTAGGGAGCTGCAATATTCAGAGTCCACACAGGCAATGCAATAGTTTGCCAGAGAAGAAAGTAGAATATTAGGAATTTTGTAATTCTAGATGCAAAAACCTAGTGGCTCAGAAGAGGAAAGAATTGATTTTTGAAATGCTGCTGTGAGATGAGATAATATGACTTCTGGGTGAGCACAGTGATACAAGAAGGAATGCAGCGTGACACCCAAAGTTAAGTTCATAGAAATTCTTGCAGCACTGATAATGACATGGCTGGGTAACTGAGAAGGTAGGGCTAAGGACACAAGGAAAAAGAACTGGGAGAGAATAGTGGAAACCCGTGTCTATTGGTTACCAGTCTCAAAACAGTAGGGGTTAACATATTCAGCAAAATAAGGCTGTGTAGACTGAAGGACTGATAAAAGACTACAAAGAATGGTGATGTGGTCTGAGAGCCTTGGCTTCAAGGGAGGTCATCTTTCCAATGAACAAGCGACTGTGAGCTATAGATTGGAGAAACATAGAAGACTGACACTGGAGGTAGAGGCTAAAAAACAATCACTATCTCAGATCCCTTGATGAGTTTGTGAGGCAGCACAATAGGATAAGCACAAGCAAACACATGAAAACCCATGGTGACTAAGCAAAATTGGCCAAAACAACCAGTAAGAGGATCAAAAGCATGGTAAGTAATTACGTGCGCTTCTAGCCCATTACAACACACGAGCAGTGAGCACCAGTTTCAAGAGGACCACCCAGAAACGTTCCTGTGACAACTTAATTTCCCTAACCCCATAAAAAAACCAAAACCTGTATTGGAGCGTCTGTATTGGAGTCTCCGCGGTCTGTGCATCTTCTTACCCCCTACCCTCCCACAAATGGTGACCGCACAACAGGCAGGAGCAACAAGCCTGAAAAAACTATGAGTTTGCAGGATAAATATATTCTGTGGGTAGTCAAGAGATAGATAACATTTACAGATAATGATAATAGTGATTATTGAGTACATGGGTTCTAAATCTTGTTGATTTAGAGGATTTGGACAAATGCAGGATATTGACCTATTAAATAGTGATGTTCTCAACAGTGTGCCACAGGCAATGTGTGACTTAAGAAGTTTGAACTTGTAGTGAAAACAGGCAAAATCACACGATATGTATAAAGGGATTGGTTAGTGACTTAGAAATAGTCACTGTCTACCTGATGCCTGTCTACCTGAAATAATAAAGCTGCCCTTCCTAGGTTTAGTACTGTTCTAGACCACACCCAAAGGATACTGCAGTTGGTCCATGGCCTGCTGGTTGATGGTTCCTATGCTGTTGTAGACGAAGGTGCTGCTGAGGAGGACCGCCAAGGCAAAGATCCAGCAGTCATTCTGGTTGTCTCCCTACAGGCCAGTGAGTAAAGAAGAGTAACTAAGGGACTGTCCATCAACTCAGGTAGCCAAAGATGAATCTTTGTTGTATCCCATTAGCTATGGCATCAAGAGTAAGTCGTTTCTATTACATAATAACTTTTGATCTGTGTGATAATTTTATGAATATTCAATTCATGCTCTATAATTTAAATAAGATGATGTACATCCATGTGTATGAGTGCATGAAGGACACTCACACTTAAAGGTCATAATGGTGATCAGTTACTAAAATCTAAACTGGCCATGCTAAGCTTTATTTACAGGACATACTATGTATGGTAAGGGGCATTTTAGCACTAGTGTTAGCACTAGTGAAAGTAAGGTCCTTCAATAAGAGTTTTATTGGTCTCAGCTTGGGAAGAGTAGTAACACGTGATTCTCCATGAACAAAGAGTTGTTGCAGATCTTACATTGTTGTTCTCTTACTGGCAGTTCTTTGTGGAAGTGGCCATTCTTTAAAAATATATTTTATTAATTATTTTTGAGAATTTTTAATGTTGTACTTTTAATAGGGCCCCACATTGAATAGTGAGTCATGTTTATAATGTGCACAGGCAAGTTTGTGGTATCATTAGCAGTTTCAACCAAAATATTTGGTGTGGAAAAAAAAAGACTAAAATATCATTATCTATCATTATTATAATATCATCTAAATGCTGATTCATTATTCTTGGCTCTTAGAACAACTTGAAGAATAGAACACTCATTTAATTATTTAGAAGCATACATCCAGGAGTGAAATTGGTCACTTCAAGGTGACCAATTGACAAGCTACAATTAGAATCTGAAAGATTTATTTTTACCTTCTCAATATCTTCAAGGCCCTCAGTGTCAAGCAGAACTAGGGTGCAGCCGGCCTTCTGGGGATGAGGCACACACCACATCCAGATACCCTTGGTGTGAGACTGCACTGTGGAGCCCAGAGAGAAGCCTGCAAAGCAGAATGGGCATGGGATGGAGAGGGGAGTACATAATGGTGCTTCTGGTGTTGAGTTGAAAACTAATGCAGTTACACTTGAAAGAGTAAAACAACTTCAAATATTGATTTTAATTACTACCCCAGAAATAGGGTACTGATCAATGCATTCATTCCTTACAGCTAGACACTTACTCCTCCTATGTGAACAGTCTAATAAGCGTTTTATAATTCATCATTAAGGAAGTTAACTTTCTCAATAAATGTATTTGTTCTTTCTCTAAAATATACCTTTAACTTTAAATTTGAAAACAAAGGTGATGTTTAAAAACCAGTGAGTAGTGACAATTCATCAAAGAGAAATTCCACTAGTGGATACACTATCCTTTCATATTCTTCCCACTCTCTGACATTCTTTCCTCACATTAGTTTTTAAGATTCGGGCTACATGGGTGGAGAGAAAGGACCCAGCACAGCTGTGTTGGTGGCACTCACCTGAGTTCTTCCCAGCCAGCTTGTTCATCAGGTAGGATTTGCCTGTGCGGTAGAGACCCACGATGGCCACCACCACCACTGGCTGTGTGATGGCCGACAGGATCCTCAGAGCCTCCTGGTTGACCACAAGCTGCTCCTCAGTGTTCTCAATGAGACACATGGGTTTCAGCATGTGGATGTCTGAGGCCATGTCCAGTGTGTTCTTTTGTCTCTAAGGAAAAGGTAATTGGACAACAATTTCTTGTCAATGAAATGAATGACATAATATGTACTAAAATGTCCTACTTTGAAATGTGTTCTTTGTATACTTCTAAGTGTTCTGGAGCTCTTTATGGTTGTCCTACAGCTTGCTCCCCTACGTCTATTTAAATACCACCAAGCTGGGGTCCGTAGATATTCAGAAAAGTTATATAGTAGGTTCAAAAGGCTGAATATACCATTTCTCCATCTTTGTCCAATGCTACTATCTTACATACCCTCAGTGGAGTAACTGACTAGGCTTTCAGCATTTCTGCAACACCCTTGCTGAAGCTGCATACCTTATACTTCCTCTTTTTCTTAAATCAGATTTTTGCTGATGTCCTTTTTCTTCTTTATGATGTAATCCAGGATCCCTTCCTAATCCTCACATCTCTTTTCCTTCCTCTCATCTTGAGTAGATCCTTGTTCTTTCTTTATCCTTCATTACTTTAGATCCTAGAAGAGTGTTTATATTGTAGAGTATTTTCAGTGATATTTTTAGTTGTTTTTTTAATGATAGTATGAAATTATATTGGTACACACTGGGCAAAACGGTTATAAGACTAATATTCTGTAATCTTCATTGATCAAATCAAAGAATTAGTGATGCTAACATCACTTGCTCTGAAAATACTCTTTTGAAAATGGTTAAGGGGTTACCTGCCAAGAACTGCTTACTATTTTGCATTTAAATTCACTATTTGAATAGCAAATAAATATTTTGGGGAAATGTCTAAGATTTTTTTTTTTTTTTTGGTTTTTCGAGACAGGGTTTCTCTGTGGCTTTGGAGCCTGTCCTGGGACTAGCTCTTGTAAACCAGGCTGGCCTTGAACTCAGAGATCCGCCTGCCTCTGCTTCCCGAGTGCTGGGATTAAAGGCTTGCGCCACCACCGCCCAGCTATGTCTAAGATTTTAGTTACCTGGGAAATACAAGTTAAAAATGTATCAAGGTTCCCGTCTCTCCACTAAGAATCTGTAGCCTAAAGAAAAAAATAACAAGTGCTTCCAAGGGTGTGAGAAAGAGAACCCTTATTCATTGCTGGTGGGAATGAAAAGTGGTGCAGCCACAGTAGAAAGCAGTATAGCAGTGTCTCCAAAAACTTAGAACTACCAAATGACCAGATACCACTCCTGGGTATGTATGTGTGTATGTATATATGCCTACACATACATATATAGACACATGTATGTGTGTGTGTCTAAAGGATTATAAGACAAAGATGCTTGCATCTTCATTTTATTGATGCACTATGGAACCAGTCTAGCTGTCCATCAACAGATAAATGGAAAACTGAAGCATAGTACGGATACCCAGCAGAGTTTTATTCAGCCATAAGAAAGGATGACGTTATCTCATTTGCAGGAATCATGGATGGAACTGGAGATCACCATGTTAACCAAAATAAGCCAGACTCAGCAAAAGAAACATTGTATATTTTCTCTTACACATGAAATCTAAACTTAAATATATAGTTAAATACATATTTATAAATATGTGTTCAGACACATATAAAATGAGAAGAGCAAGAATGAGAAAGGAGGAATAGTTCCAAAGAGAAGAGAGAGATAATGGTGGATGAAAAAAGAGAAAAAACATAACAATAAAAACAAAGACAGACTAGCACACATTTTACTCTTAAATGCATGAGTATGTTTATACACACATATACACCATTCTGTAAAAGATTGATAGGAACTATTTGGGGGACAAGAAAGGTACCAGGGAATGAGGTTAGGAGTGATGGGGTATACTTGGGAGGCAAATATGGATGAAACACATTAAAATATATATTGGTTTCAATGTCCCAATGAAGCTCATTACATTGTACACTAATTGAAGTTGTTTTTTAAGTGTGAAAGCAAAAACAAGGAGAAAAATTTTAAAGTTTCCATTTGGAGAGACATCTCAAAGACTCAGCACATGTAGCTTTATCATACTTCATGGGCTTTGGTCACTATTTTTAGCATCTACTAATAATGCACGCTTATAAAATAAAACCACTACAATGTTTGCTTAAGATGACCGTCTATTCTTATCATGCCACATACATATTAATTGGAGGTCTACAGTATTGCTCCTACTGTCAATCACTCATTCGTTCACTTGGTTACATCAGTACGTACTCCTAGGTATGTATTTTATTCTGTGTGCCTTTGTACTGTATGATCATTCTTTATTTTATTGATTGGTTTATCCCCTTTGTTCACTGAGGCTGTTTCATCTGCATCCTGTGTGGCTGGCAGACTTCCATCACATCCTCAGTGCTGCGGTACTTTCCTCCACCACAGATTCTTCCAGAGACACCTCACGTTTTTCCTGTGTTGCCTTAGAGTTGAGCATTCCTCCCAAAGTTTTGGTTCTTTTTGATACACAGTGGTACTTATACCAAAAAATACATATATAAAAAGTACAGTCATTGCTTCAAGGTGAAAGAGTGTCTTCTGAAACATGATAGGGTCTTTGAACTCATGAAGTCAGAGTAGCTGTGGTTGCTTATAGAAAACCTACATCAACCCGGGCAGTGGTGGCACTTGTCTTTAATCCTAGCCCTCAGGAGAAAGAGGCAGGTAGATCTCTGAGTTGGGGGCCAGCCTGGACTACAGAATGAGTTCCAGGACAATTTGGCCTACATAGAAAAACCCTGCCTCAAAAAACAACAACAAAAGAAAAGAAAGAATGAAACCTACATAAAATTCAGCAGCCAAAATTCTATTATGGATGGGTAAGAGGCTCAGGGAGTCCCATGGTGTAGTTTAGGAGCTGTTGGCATTGATGACTGACTGCTAAGGGAGAAATTGTTGGTTTTCTTCTGTGATGTGGCCCAACCTCCAGTAGATGGCTTTATGCACATGCCCAAATGACCCACAATAACCTGACTCAATGAGGACAGGAATTTGTGAAGTGAATAGAGCTGGGGGCTGGGGTGGAGGAGATGGAGGAAAAAATAAGGAATACATAGAATCAAAAACACACTACATATATGACATCTTCAAAGGGTAAATACACACATGCACACACACACATTTTAAAAATATACAATGGTTATATAACTTCCTAAATTATCAGTGGGGAAATTGTCTCTTTTTACAAACTCCAAGCAGTCTTACTTACTTTACCAATAGGCAGACATTGGCAACAAGTAGAAAGATTTTGCCTGAGTTTCATTAGACAATAAAGATGATCTAAAATGGTCCCACAAATGCAGTATCAATCTTCAAAGACTCATACATACCCTCTCCATGGACTCTCCCTTACCAGAGCCTATTTAACTCTACATAGTAGGGACCTGGGCTCTAACAGTAAAACTACCTCTGTCAACCAACCTTGCTTTCAAGTGATCTCCTGTTCCACTCATGCCTGTCTCGATTTCAGCCTCCCTTGGAGTGGTCCTTTTAGGGCAATGCAGTAATCTGGTACAGCCTTTCCCACCCCCACCTCTGTCTTACCTGAAACAAAATCCTTCAGTGCTAAAGAAAGCAGCCTGTGTGAAGTGTTGAATGCTGTCTGCTTTGCTTGTGAGTCTGGTTGCTGAGCCCTCTGTCCTCTCTCACAGTTGCTGTGACACCCCTGCCCTCTGCGATAGCCTAAGAAGTTCTGGGGTTTTCAGCAGAGAATTTATGGTTCAGCTCAGTAAAAGAGCAGTGTTTAGAAGATGAAAGTGAAAGTAAAAAACACTGAACAGGAAGAAATGACTCAACCACTTTACAGGAATGAAGGGCCTGCTAATAGGATGGCTTTAGGGGTTTTCTCAACTAGAGACTTACAAATGATACACTTTAATTCCAGAGTTTCTGTGGATGTTTAGAAACCTAAGGTGATGCATTTATGAAAGAAGGCATGGTTTTGAAGTCACTCACTATTACTTGGTTCATTGGTTTTGGTTTGTGAAGCTGCCCACCCTCTGAGCTGCACAAAGGCAGTAAGAGATTGTGCAATTCAGAGTTGGACACGAATTTGTTTAAAAACCATTTCTCTATACTGTGAAAGAATAGAGAAGAAAAGAAATAAAAAGGTAGAGTTAGAAGGAACAGTAGAGGAGGAGGGAGGGAAGGAGAGAGAGGTAGCAAGGAGGGAGGAATGGAGAGAGAGGTAGCAGGGAGGGAGGAATGGAGAGAGGAGGAAAGGAGAGAGGGAGGAGGGAGAGAAAATATTACTGAAAGTGAAAGTGAGCCTGAGTTCTTTTACACAAATCAAATGCTGGAAATCAGCTGCTTTGCTCTCCTTTTGGTCTAGTAAACATGTTATCATTCTAATCTGTTAGCAAATACAATCTCCCAACAATTTAGCACCTGTTGAATATTTGTCAATCATGTGGAACTTAAGGGTAAACAAAAAGGATTTTTGTGTTTATTTCTACCTTAGGGACTGGGAGTTTTCCAGCCTGTGCAGCACGTTTGTTTCTAAACTGAGGTGCGGGTTCTCCAGTCTTCTTTGTACCCTGTTTCCTTACAGATCAGTAAGCCAGAGTCCTTTCTCTCAACCCCTGAGTGTAAATAATGTCTGAAAAGCCTAGGAAAGCCACTGGCAGTTCTAAATCTGAGATATCTGTGAGCCTTTAGACTGTCCCAGCAGGTTGGGAATGGCCAAGGCATTGACAAGCGCCCCGGGGCTGTGAACAACAATTGAAACAGTGGTTTGAAGTTTGGGAGACATTTAATTAACCCTCATGCTGATCTGCCCTTGGACCAGCACTTAAAACTTTCCTTCTGACCTAATAAATCAGACAACGGGCCAGATTCTTAATTTCCAGCCACAAGAGTTGAGCCATTTCAACAAGTACTCAAAAGTATATTGAAGAAACACTATACCTATGCCATTATTCTCTAAGTTAAGTACCATCAGAATTACATCTGTCAAAGCCTTAGGTTTGATGCCAGCACCAGCAAAAGAATTATACAGAAAGTATTTTTGTGTTTCTATATTCCATGGGAGCGATGAGACCCACAACTTTGACAGCTTCTTTTTGTGGTGCTTTTATTCTGAATGTGTCAATGCAGAGCCAATGCCCTCATCATTAGGAGACTGTGTCAGCTAAGTCTTCAAATTAGCTCCCATCTTATAGAAATGTAGGAGAGGATTCTGTTACTTTATGAACAATGTATAGCACACACTTGAAACAATTACAGTAGGCTGATCATTTTTATTAACAGATTTCACTTACCCTGTGTTTCTGCTTTGGTGTTGAAGGCATTTATCCTCAGAGATTTGTAAGTGATTTTTTTGCAAAATTTGCAAATTTGCAAATTTTTGCAAATTTCCTCTGACTTATGTCATAGTAGTTGTTATAGTAAAAGTAAAACAGCACCATTCCCCGAGTGGCTGCAGCGGGCAGCGGAAGGGAGGGGGTTGAAGGGAAGAAGGGGGAAGAACAGAGAGAGGCAGAGAGAGAGAAGGAAAACCAGAGAGGGGTGGGTGGGGAGAAGTGGGAAGAAGAGAGCAAGGCAGAAGTTGCCTCTTCGGGGGAGAGACAGAAAGGGAGGAACTCAGGCTGGAAGCAGGAGGAAAATCTGATTGCCTCAGCAGATGAGGGGGAGTGGATGGGGCTTATCTCTTAAAGGGACAGGACAGACCATTACATTCCCATTTCTTTTTTATAATAAAAAAGTGGGAGGTTAGTCACAACAGGTTAAAGAAATTGGGATGACGGATTCTCAAGACTACTTCCTGCTCATTTGTGGGTGTCGTCTTGAGGGTGAACCTGAGAAAGCTAGGTGCTGGCCACATCCTGGGATAGCTGGTCTCTTCGTTACTGTCTGGTGTTTGTGGTATGGAAATGTCTGGTGTCTCTTATACCTGTTTAAGGTAGACCCTTCAATTCGGCTCTCTGGAACTCACAATAATTCTTTGGGTTTGTGAAAACATAAGTTTTAGACATATGCATTGTATAAATAGTAGCATACTTATGTCAGAATGACTGTGACAGATTTTTTGCATAATAAAAGGTATCTTTAAGACTATGGAGGGCAGCATGAGAGAGAATTTTGATAGTTTGTATTTGTCCTTACACCTTTATAACTTGCAGGTGTATACCTTAATAACTTGTATTTGTGTTTTACTGAAATTTGTTTGGTGAGGTTTTCCTTTTAAACTGACAGAACCACTCAGCTGTCAATCTGCATCAGAGATCTTTGAGAAGGATAAAATTTTACTTAAGTTATTGATTAAAAACCACAGAGAAATTACTTGGTTGGCACCTAGAGCTACTACTCTGCAGGGTCATCCTGTTGGACTCAAGAGTCCAAGCTCCAGGGAGGAGTTGCTCCAGACACCACTCACACAACCACAGTTGATGCAAAAGCAAGAGGATGTTTATTCTGTCAGAACAGGGTCCCTCAGTTTCAGGACGAGAAGGACATCAATAGTCGTTATAGCCCATCTTTTAAAGCAAAAAGCCACAGAAACAAGGGGGAGAGCCTGAGGGTTGTTTCAACTATTTGGGTTGGCTTATTCAAAGGGCTAGTAGCAGTGATTGGTCTGTGCCAGGGCAGGAGAACAGCTACGTTATCGAGTGAGGTAAGAGGGAGCATCTGAGGGTCATCCTGACCTTGTTCCAGTGACTGAATCAATACATCAGGAATTGAGTCAACCTCTGTGGATTTTCTTGCCCCAATTCCTGGAATGGGGTTTCAGTATGTGCATGGCATGTGTAGTTGTTAGGTCCCCGGTTCCCTGGGGAGGCGGGGAACACTAATGCTGAGAGGTTTTTAGAAATGTCTTTAGAGTCCTTCAGTCCATGGTTGCTGAGGTTGTATTTGCCTTCTGGTATTTAGCACAGGGCCTGCCAAGCTCCAGAAGATCCTGTGGGCTAAGAAATCTGTCAGAAGACAAGCCTACATTGACCTGAGCAGCTAGGCTGTCGATTCCAGGAATTCTGCCCACTGTCTGGTCTTCAGTTTAGATGAAAGGCAGTTTTTCCCAGTGGTCAGTGCTTGGCAGTAGAAGCAAATTGCAGATGGATGTTGTTTTGTGCCTATTTGTCTTCTGTGTTCTTAGGAGGAAATAGAGTGCTACTGTTTGGAACCAGCCTGTCTCTTTTTGTTATGAAAAGTTTTTTAATAATTAAATAGTTAAATATCATATTCCCCAGATCTCTGAGCAGCTGAGGGCTGTTTACTGGGAATAGATAAGTTATAAAATCTGCCTGGAGAGCTGGGTCCAAGCTTGACTGTACTGGCTCTCGACTTAACAGGTAAGATTTACACTCATAAAAAGACAGAAAGAAGAAAAAACTACTTGCAGTAGAAGGTTAACAGCAGAACTGATAATAGTAGAGAACAGCTTAATATATTTTAAATCAGGGTTGAATTACATATATAGTATTTTTTGTAACAGACTTAAAAGTACATACCAATTTAAGACATGAAAGTTGCTGCTTTGTTAGTCTGGAATGATATATAATGGGCAGATGATTACAATATTTAACAATAAACATAGGTTCATTTAAGTTACATATATGTGTGCATGTGTGCATGCACACACACACACACGCACACACACACACACACAGTGAATAGGAACTGGACAAAGTGGATGCTCTTGATGGGCCTTACCAAAGGCAAGGCACTGCACAAAACACACATGTAACAGAGTAAGCACAGGGGAACCAGGCAAGGAATACCTCAGTAAAGATGGCAGAACTTGGTCACCTGACCTGGCTCTCAGTTAAGATGGAGGTAAAGTCCCCTGACCTCAGTTAAGATGGCAGTGATCACGTGTTGTATGGAAAAGCCATGATCTTTAAGCTGAGGGAGGTTTTCTTTATTGATTTTTATTGAGCTCTGCTCCCCTCCCTACCTCTCTCCTCCCCTTCAGCCCTCCCCCAAGGTCCCCATGCTCCCAATTTACTCAGGAGAATTTGTCTTTTTCTACTACCCATGTAGATTAGATCTATGTATGTCTCTCTTTGGGTCCTCATTGTTGTCTAGGTTCTCTGGGATTGTGATTTGTAAGCTGATTTTCTTTGCTTTATGTTTAAAAACCACCTCTGAGTAAGGATATGTGATAATTGTCTTTCTGTGTCTGAGTTACCTCACTCAAAATGATGTTTTCTAGCTCCATCCATTTTCCTACAAAATTCAAGATGTCTTTTTTTTTTTTCTGCTGTGAGGTACTCCATTGTGTAAATGTCCCACATTTTCCTTATCTATTTTTCAGTAGAGGGGCATTTAGGTTGTTTCCAGGTTCTGGCTATGACCAACAATGCTGCTATTAACACAGTAGGGCACATGTCCTGCGGGAGTTTTAAGAGAGACCTACAGGCATGATCAGCCCTGTTGCCAAGCTGCCAATGCCACATGTCAAACAGGAAGCCAAGGCTGGAACTGAAAATATCTGCCTAGTGGATCCGACCAATCTTGTCTTCAGCGGTCGCAGTGACAGGGACAGTTTGAGGAAAAGCAGAGCTGGCGGGACACCGGCAGAGCATTTATAGGCGGGTGACTGATAGTTTGAGGGTTTATACCGTAGCTGAAAACATAAAAGTCCATGAAAACAGCAGAGGGCCTATAAAAGAACGTCCTCTCTCTATAGGTGGGATGTGAAGTGGTGGTGCCATACTGCAAAGCCTATAGGAAGACGTCATTTCTCTACAGGCTGAGGTTAAAGCCTCACCGGCTCCAGTCCGGGCAACTTGGAAGCCACAGGCTAGAGGCTGCTCCAAGTGGGTTCTCATGGTGGGCACCAATTACAAGTTGTCGAAAAGAAAAGAAGAGAAAAGAAAAAGAAGAAAAGAAAAGAAATGAGAAAGAAAAATCTAGGAGACCCTGGGCCGCAAATTGAATGCAGCACACAGTATATGCAGTGCTAGCATGGGAACACCAACCCTGGGTTGTCTGGTCCCATTTTTAGCTATGGAAAGCAACTAGAGATGAATGTCAGAGAAGGACTCAGCCATAGCCATGAAGGCTGTAGTTGGAGGCTGGAAGAGAAAAACACACCACTAAAGCTGCTGGTGTATATATAGAGGTTGGCATTTAGGCAGAAAGAATGCAGAGCTGTTGTAAAGAAACCTGGTTCCCAAGCCCAGGGTTCCAGGCATCCTCAACCGGCCCACCCACAGGCAGGAGGAAGCATGGAGAGCCTGGCCAAGTCACAAGCACCAATGATATGGTAAAAGTAAAATGGTGCCATTCCCCAAGTGGCTGCAGTGGGCAGTGGGCCAAGAGGAGCAGGGAGACATATAGCAGGTAAAGACCTAAACAGATAGGCACGTCATGAGGTTGGATATTTATTTAGTGGGTTATGGAAGGGAAAGGGAAGGGGAGAAGAAGGAAGAACAAAGAGAGGCAGAGAGAAAGAAAAGAGAACCAGAGAGATAGAGAGAGAGACAGAGAGAGAGAGAGAGAGAGAGAGAGAGAGAGAGAGAGAGAGAGGAGGGGGAAAGAAGAGGAGTGAGAAGAAGGGAACAAGGCAGAAGCTGCCTCTTCGTCAGAGAAACATAAAAGGAGGAACTCAGGCTGGAAGCAGAAGGGCAATCTGCCTCAGCAGATGAGGGGGAAGACGTGGGTGGGGCTTGTCTCTTATAGGGACAGGTCAGACCATTACAGTAGTGAGACACAGATAAAAGTGGAGATAGGTTTCAGAACAGTTGGGGCTGTGGTCAATATCCTTGAAAGAATAGAAAGGAATTTATTTTGAATTCCTCATTCTGTCACTGTAGAAGTCATTCTAAAACTGTAAGAAGAAAAAAATTTAAAATATTAAAAAGAAGGAGATTAGAAAGGAAATATAGTTGACTGGAATATGATGCAGGCTAAGAAAACCTCTGCTCAGGGAGGTGAAGCATCCAACTGCACATGCATTCTGCATTAGAGAATTATTTTCTGCCCACATCAAGTGGTCCTTCTCTGCTCATCCAGCAGCCATACAGCCTTCCCACATTGAGAACTGCCCAGTGTCTACACATGGAACAAATGTCAGGGTCCACATTTCCTTTGTCTGTAAACAGCAAGAAGTCCAAGGAGCACAGAACAATGTTAAACTCAACTGTGTCCTGCCGGTATGTTCATATTTTTCTCACATTTACAACATGCCAATCTCAGCTTAGGACAAAGGTAAATCCTCAAATTACTTTCGAACATGCAGCAAAGAATATCCAGAAAGGAGTATGTGTGATTCAAAAGGGTGTACCCAAAGAGACCTGTCATACCACTGCACTATTAAAAAAATCCAATGACACAATTTAATATCTCTGCAAAGTCCAGGTTTATAATTTCAAATATAAGATCCAATTAAAGATCACATTGCTCTTTAGTTCTAAAATAAACATAAACGGATTCACTTAATAAGCAAAACACTATTTTTATACTTAAACTTTACTTTCTTAATTTTATTTCCACCCTACACCCAATAATGCACCATGCTTTCAAGTATAATTCAGTGTCAAGTTGCTTCTTGGTCCAAAGTTGACTCCGGAGAGAATTTCTTGATGAGTCAGACCTGGGTGCAGAGGTTTAGTTGATTCGAAGTTTAGAGTATGGTGCATGATGATGACATAGTGCTCTTGATTTTTCTATCTCTTCTTCAAGTTTCCTGCTCTCTCTCTGAAATCCTTCCTTGAGAAGTCGTTCCTGTTCCTAAAATGGAGATGAAGAATGAACTCAGACAGCTCCCATGTTCCTCGTGTGTCTCACAAGCTCGCTCTCCTTTGGAAGTTATACTAAACCCTGGGGGAATTTTGAATTTTTCCCACAATTGTTTCCTTCCTCGACTTCTATATTTTCTCCCCCCATCTCCTCATATGGCAATAAAATTCCTGTGCTTTCTCCAGATTTAGAATTGTTGTCTACCAGTTCCTAAAACACCTGTGGCCCACAACTCGGATTCCAATTCTCAGATCCTTTGGCTCATGGAAAACACAATTTTCTATAAAATGAACACTAGCTTACCTCTTTCTTGCCTCATCTCTGACCTGTGTGCTGTGGACTATCAAACACATGCAACAAAGTGATAAGACTGGCAAAAAACCAAGTGAAGGTCACTACCAGATTCAGAATTAGGGCAGGCATTCAATTGAGGAATTTAGTACATCTTCAAAATGTTTAGTGTCCAATACAGGAGACAGAAACATATTGAAGCGACTGGGAAATTCAGTGCTCACACACTTGTTTATTAACAACTGTGAAGCCTAGGTAAAGATGTGGAGGGATGCTCAGAAAACAGGATGTTCCTGGAAATGTGAGCATTTAACCATGTTCTTGATGGTTTGAGACTGTGTCTATTTTTAAGGATGATTCCAGAGATAAGGTCATGGGAGGTGTATCAGGAACAAAATTTCTGTGGGTCGCATTCGGTAGAAAAGATGGGAGTTGAATATTACATTGTATAGTTTTATGAAAAAATCATTTTCCATGTAGCAAGTACAACTTCTCTGTCTAGCACAAAAGAAAAAATAATCCTTGATGGGTTAATTGAAGATTTGCTCACAGAAATCCTACAAAACACATGAAAAGAATCTGCAATTCAAAACTACTGTTTAACAGAGATACCCTGATAAAGGGTTTCATCCAGCAACAGGCAGCCTTACAGAGCCAGAGGTGGCTGGACAAAAAGCAGCAAGGGGCTGAGACTGTAATAGAGAATATAAACAATTCACTCCACTTTGGAGGATCTTGTCTTATTAGGATTCTATTTTGGGGTGGGGGTGGCACAGAGTCTTCATTCACAATCTGGTCAAGACTTAGCCTGAACCTAATGCCTCAGGCTCCTGATACACATTGTTGATTGGACTTCAGAATCTGAAAATTAAAATGGTGCTGCCAGGTACCTTAAGTTTGAGGAATAAAATCTTTTCTTGTTCAGCTATTAACTCTTCCCGCTCCTACTGCATCTTCTCAGCCAGCTGCTTCACGTGCTCGCGGTAACTCTTTTCCTTCTCTTCCATCATCTGCTCATGCTTCTTTTGCATTTCTTTCAGTTCTCTGTTTGCAGCCTCAGCAGCTTCAGCCTTTATCCGTTCCACTGAGAAAAGAAAAAGCAAAGAACATGAGAAGTGGAATCTATTAGCCGCTTTTGTCTACAGTCACTTTAGGAAAACAATCCTGTCATTGACAGAAATTTCCTGTGGAATCTTTGTCCTATAAAGCAGTTAACAAGGAGGGAGATGGCCAAATCTACCAGTTAAAAAACAGCCACCACCAAGCTAAGAGAGACATTTGTCATCTTTATCTGTAATGACAACCTCATACGTGCACAGTCCAAGAATAAGAATATAGAAATGTATGTTCCAGAAATAGGAATATAGAAATAAAGAAATGTAAAGTTATAAGCCTCAGAGAATGAGAGCAGACTGTCAGCAGCTTTCTCAGCAACTTGAGGATTAACTATTGGCTGCACATTGCCTTGCTTTCCAACTGGCAGTTCTGTCTGCAAGGCTGAAGTGGCCCTCTGCAAACTGAGGGGACCTCTGCAAACTAAAGGTCAGCTTTTATATAACCCCCTGGGGACCTCTGCAAACTGAAAGTCAGCTTTTATATAACCCTTTGGGGACCTCTGCAAACTGGAGGTCAGCTTTTACATAAGGCCCTGGCCATTCATGACCAGCAACTGAGGAGAGCTGAGTTAACTTTTAAATGATGAGATGTATGTGATTTTTTTGGTTTTGCATTATCCCATACCCTTCCCTGCTATGCAAAACTGGTAGTGTCTGGGAAATGCAGAGCTTCAGTAAACACCATGAAACAGTGCCAGAAAGAAACAATGGACTAAATACAAACACTAGTTTAACTGAAAACCTGTTAATGGAAAGCATAAAAAAAAGAAGAAGAAAAAAAAAAGAAAGAAAAGAACAAAAGAGAATTTCCAACATCTGGAGTCTTCTCAGCAGCTCTCACCTTCAATCTCCTTTTCCTTTTCTGTGAGTGACTGATCCATCTTTAGAAGTGTATCAGCAACAACCTCCTTGGACTCAAAGTACATCTTCAGCATCTTTTCAGCCTAAATGCCAAAAGAAATTACAATGAGGAAATAAGAATGAGAGCTGAAGACAAATTATGTCATACATCTCTTATTCAATTTAATCCTATCAGCTATAAACACATTCTTTGTGATCAAACAGTCTGTCAAGTTTAAGATCTTAAAATCGACCTGAGGTCCATCAGATTACATCATTTTCAGTTGTTCAAACTTTATTAACAGGTGACTCCATTCATCTAGCTGTATCTTTGATGTCTTATTTCCCTCAAAGTATTTATTCCATATGTTACAATCAGCTAATAACGTTGATTTTGGCTTCAAAATGTATTCTTTTTTAATTGAGTAATTTTTGTTATACAATATATTCTGATCACATGTGCTCTTCCCCCAAATCCCCCAGACACTGCCCATCTCATACCCACTAAGCTCTGTGACTTTCTTTCTATCCCTCTTTATAAAACAAACAAGTAAACAAAAACCAATCCAAAAATGGGAAAGAAGGAAAAGAAAATCAAGAAATTGACACACACACAAGAGACAAAACCCACTAAAACAGAAAAGTAGAAACAAACCATAATACAAGCAAAAGACCAATAAGATTTTTTAAATGTTCTAACAAAAAGAATATGATACAGAAAGTTTACAATAATACCATTGAGTTTGTTTTGTTTTAGCTATGTACTCCCTGGCATGGGGCCCACCTTGAATTGTTAATTAGGAATTTTTATTGGCCACCTGCTCCTTCCAAACCTGCTGGCCTGCGACCTTTCCTCCTGCCAGAAAAGACAGTCACTGCTTTGTCCAACCTCTGGCCTGTCCCTTTATGCCCTGATAATATTTTCTTTGCCACCAACTAAACAGAACTTTTAAAAAGCATCAATTTATTCTCATGGAATGTTTCTGGTATCTGATATTTCCATTTCCTTCATAGCTACTTGTCTCTCTGTCTAACTTATTTTTCTGTTGAGCTTTTTTTGCTGCCTCATATCAAGGGTGAAATATACTGTTTTGTATATATTATTCTTTGTACAGCAGGAATAGGACTAAATTCTAGTTAAAATCACATAACTATATAATCACTAGTAATGGCTTCAGAGCAATAATATGGCCTGGAAAAGGTCACCATATACTAAGGTTCTTGATCACAATAAAGGTGAGGCCTTGAACACAGAACATGAACAAGTCATTAGGCTGGGTTCTTTCTATCTCATTTCTTGTGTACAAAAGGGAAGAAATATTTAGCACCTTTAAAGCCATTGATGTTCAAAACTAATATGTAGCTAAATCTGATCTTACCTGTTATTACCTAAGTAGAGCAGTTTAAAGCCATTAAAGGCAAAACTATGTAACCTGGATTTTCATCTAGGCTGTAGTTGACACGTTGACTATGTGATCTTGTGTGTGGTCTTAACTTCACTCTGCCACAACACCTTTTCTCTTTATGAGATAATAATAATAAATACTTAGTAGAATTGGTGTCAAAATTCAGTGAATTAACTTCTAGAAAACAGTAGGACAATCTATATGTCAACTGCCCTTACTACCATTAGTGCTAGTCTGTGAGCTAGCATCACCTGGTGGTTGTGAGGAAGAACTTTGTAGCTGGTTTTGGTTTGGTTTGTTTATTTCACAAATCACAGTAAGTCTAGCACCCTGAGAAGTACTCAAAACATGAGAATAGATAAATCACTGTGAGATGATTAGATAAATAAATGAGGGAATGAATGAATTCAACAAAAAAAATTGTACTCCCATGGAAGAAGATGCTCTCTGTATCATGATTGGCTATCTGTGAATGGATGTAAGACAAGGGCACTCTTCATCAATACCACTACATCTTCCTTGCTCTCACTAGCATTTGAGGGAGATTCCACACCAGCCTCCGAAAATGATACCATCTAACTCAGTTTACCTGAAGCCCCTTTCCAGGCGCCTGGTTATAATTTTTCTCCAGCTCTTGTTTCTTTTGAAGATAGAGGTAGTAACCTCCTGGTTTAGAAAATGTTCCCTGTTTCACTTCTTCTTCCAGAGAAGCAAAGATATCCTGCAGCAAATCTGAGCAGCGAGCTGATGACACGTCCATGTTTTTCTTAGCAATGGCATCTCGTTTGTCATCCAGTATGTCCTGGGCAAGGGCAAAATACACAGATGGTTGAGAGAAAGGCAATAACACAATAGAATACTGGAGAATGTCTAAATTGGGCCATGCTCTTCACCTCACTGTAAGATATTATGGTGTCTCTGCAGAAACTGGTACTTCAGTTTGTGATTTTCTGAAAACATCTCCTTGTTCCCCTCCTGCTGCCCACCTTCCTGATTTAGGATGTAACTTTCAAAGCACAGATAATACTTCATAGGAAACCTCTGTCTTTTCAAGTTTCTAATTTTAGGGATACTTTAGATCAGGTTCTATGGGAATTCCTGAATCCACCACTCTGTTGTTTTGGGGTCTTAACTTTCGTGGATCTCTTGTCTCTGAAACAGGATGAGCAACTCCAGTTTCCGAGGTCTCTAGTCCAATTATGAGGTAAAGCAGAGCACCAAGGCCAGAGGCTTTGCTAGAAGTACTCAGCAAACATATATATATATATACTGTTTGATATTGTAACATTTTGTATAGTTTTGTCACTGCAATTCTAAAGAAAGGTGAAGATGATAAAGGTGGGCATCTCAATATTTAGGAAGCAGAGTAGAGTAGAATATCTACATATATTACTTCCTGAAAGTAATTTAGAAATGAAGATGCCTATTTCTTACTGACACTATCTATCTAGCTTCATTACAACTCTTGACCTCAACTATCATTCTAACTATCAGTAAGCTTTGGGCTTGCTAATTAGGAAGGAAAATGGTGCGGGAAAATTCTGTATTCTGTCAATGATGTTTTAAATAAATGCTGATTGGTCAGTAGCCAGGCAGGAAGTATAGGCAGGACAACCAGACAGGAAGTAGAGGTGGGTCAAAGAGAAAAGGAGAATTCTTGGAAGGAGGAAGCCCATTCCTCCCCAGTTCTGTCCAGACATCAAAGAAGGAAGATGTGACCTGCCCTGCTGAAATAGGTACCGAGCCATGTGGCTAACATATACTGGGCTAATATAAGTTATAAGAGTTAATAAGAAGCCTGAGCTAATGGGCCAATCAGTTTATAACTTATGTAGACCTCTGTGTGATTTTCTTTGGGACTCACTGGCTGTGGGAACTGAGCAGGACAGAAACCCCAACAAGCAGGCCCTCATGTTCCAAATGGCACCCATGTGGACAACTGCATCCACATAAAGCCTGAGAGAGCTTGGGAAGTAATTCTAGACAGAAAAGAATAGAGTAAAGCATGGCTTCTTGGTAGCAGCAATTTCTTGGATCTGCTCTGCTTGCTAGAGGCAAGCACTTTCATTTAAGAGAGGCTTCCTGACTCAGGTTTAGATACAAAACCCTGCAGCTCTTCAAGAGGTCCTGCCACAAAGCATTTATATGGTGTTGATAAAAGCTGACCGCATGCTTTTTGGTTTTCAGCAATAGCAGGAAAAAAGCTACGCTGTTTTACAATGCCATCTTTCTGGGTCGTCCTACCAGGGCAAACTCTGACTCTTTGAGGCAGGAGGTCCAGCTATGGAGAGAGCATTTGAGTGTTGTCCGTGGACACACTGTTGCAGCTTGCTTGCTGGCAAGAACCTTGAAATGGCATAGAGTTGTGTCAATAAACATGGCTCCATCCAGTACCTCCACCATGAGCCTGGAATTTCATAAAGCTAAGGGATGGGCTTGAATCCAGCTGTCACAGTCATGGTTTTAATCCTCTCCATATTGCTTAGCAAATTAAAGACTCACGTGGTCAAAAAAGAAAAAGATATGCAGTAAAGATAGATTCAAAGACAGAAAAATCTCTAAATGGTTAACTGTGTTTAAAAATATGTGGAGGCATGGGAGAATAAAAAGATAGCAGTTGGGTGTGGTAGCACACGCCTTTAGTCCCAACACTTGGGAGACAGGGGCAGACAGACCTCTGTGAGTTCAAGGTGTAGTGGCATATAACTTTAATTCCAGCACTTGGGAGGCAGAGACAGGCAGATCTCTGTGAGTTCAAGGACAGCCTGGTCTACACAGTGAGTTCCAGGACAAAGATACACAGAGAGCCTGTCTCAAAAAGCCAAAAGTTAAAAGTTAAAAAAAATAAATTAGAGTTTAAAATAAAGCCACATAAAGATGAAAAATACACAGAGAATCTGGTACTGTATGTTATTAGGTTCCCTTTGAATTTTGTTAATGCTAATAAGAAAGGAACAACAGCAGCAGAGAGGCATTGGATAATGGAAAAACCTTCTGAATTGAATCAACCAGTATATTTCAAGGATGTGTTGACCTCACAAAGGAAACCAGAAGATGTACTACATTGGGGAAGGGGTTTCACTCTTGTTTCCACAGGAGAAGAAAAATTATAGATATCATCAAAATTAATAAAGATTCGCTTTGAAAAGGAGCAAAAAAAGAGAAATGATACCACATCCACAATGGTGACAATCATACAGGTGGTATATAAAGCTCATAAGGTTACGGTCTTATCTTTGCAGGAAAATACACATCATCAAAAATTCAAGAGACCTTGGATGTTTGATTGCTGACAGAAGAAAAAAACTATCCCCTAAGTAGCATCTACAAAACAGAATATGGTTTATGAATCCAGGTACTGTTTACACTTACATTTACACACACACACACACACACACACACACACACACACAGCTGGTTTTGGCTCTGTACTTCTCTAAATCCTAGCTTGTTGTTAAAAGGAACATCCAGAGTTTCTGTATCATATCAGGAGACATCTGGTGTGGGACAGAAGGAAGACTTCAGGAAAATTTTATTTTCTTCATGCCTTTTTTGTCTATATCATATTCTTCATTGAATGTTTATTTATATGAATGATGTTTAAGATTTTTCATGATGAACATGGATTTTCCTATAGATCCCTTTCCTGCAGTAATCTTTGAAGCTTTCAGGAAGAAGATGGGGCCCCACAGCAACAATTCCACCTAGTTGAGATGACATCGTGATGCAGACAGCACTACTATAAGACCATTTGTTTTGGGTACCAGCTGCTGAAATTGTGCATCTTCTCATATTCTGGCCAAAACTCCAAATGAGAACTTTGAAAACCAAGCCAAAATAAAACAAAACCAAAAATTCCTATTGACTGCTCAGAAATTGTTTGCAACTAAACTAGACAGTAATTTTGGAACTTAACCACCACTTAATTTTTGCAGGATCCCATTAAGAGAACTTTGCCCCCGTGACAGCGGGAAGCAATTGTGGAAGATGACACCCCCCATTCCCATAAAAATCCATATTTTTCCATATGGTTGAGAACACTATTTAGGGGTTATTGATTATTACTTGATTTAGATAGAGGGTTGGGGTGAAAACTATGTCTGTTAAAAAAGGGGGGGGAGATAGTAATAATGGGTAATAGAGTGAATATTTGTGAGCTATTATTTATGGGTAATTTACATTGGTATAGTTTTTGTAAAATGATACAAGTTCCAATTATATCTGTTACTTTTGTTTACATTTGTACACCTATGCAAAGTTATTTTTGTCAGATTGAATATATGCATGTTTCTACCTCAGTTTAGGACATTTTGTATATACAACTTTTAGGATATATTTTAATATTATATTATATATTACTCCTATCTCTGATCAAAATATTTATAGATCGTTTACATTTTGAGGTCACTGTCCTCATTTGTTGCACATTTATTTACAGATTATTTAATATTTTAACATGAAGTTTTACTCTTTAAGTTAGACAGGTATTAATTATTATAGGTCAATAATTGTTCATGTTTGTTGTACATACAGTCAGATCAATTAGGTTCTTTAGATATATAGAGACTGTATTCTTCCTAGATAGGAAATCTTCAACCACTTCAAGGATCTGTATAACATGGCCTTTAAATAACTTAGTGTTTTGTTGACATGAGACATGACTGCTTCTGACAGTACCAGTCTATTCCCGCGAGAATGTTGAACGCTAAAGACACTCCACTTGGAGCTTGTTTTCTTCTTGGCAAAACTGGCTTTTGGGCAAGGAACTGACAATGCCTCAACCACTGACAAGTTACATGATATCTGGAAGTAGATAAGCAGGACTGTCAAATCTTGCCAAGACAGGATAAGACGATTTTGAAAATTTTCCTGCCTCTGAAAATGGTCTGTCAATTACACTAGGCCATAGTCAAAGTTGATTGTTTCAATGTTGCAAAATGAGACTTTGGGTGATTGCTCAGGTAGTTAATTGTCTCTGTCATATATTGCTCACTTTGGAAGCTACTTGATTGCACTTTTTTCCTGCTCAAGTAATATTATCTCCCTTCTCAGGCCTTCCATGGGGTTGAAGATTAGATACTGTCCTCTTATGATCTAGCCAAGCAATCTCCAATACAAGACTTAGACTCCTTTGGATAGAATGTTTATTAAAACATTTAGCATGTGTTCCTTGCTCAATATTGTTTATGCTAATTGTAATTCTAATCTTATACTTGATATCTGTTCCTAGTTTATATTGTTTTGTATCAGGTTTGGAACTCTCTTACTTAAACAAAAAGGGGAGGTGCTGCGGGAGCTCCTTCTGCTCCTTCAGCCAATAGCCATTAAGATACCAGCCCACTTGGGCATAGTCTCTTTTGCTTTAAAAAATCAGTGGTAGCCCTGCTCCAGCTTCCAGCTGTTAGATTTTGTTCCTGGTCGCGCAGAGGGCTGTTGTCTGGGACAGTGATCTGTAACTTTTTTCCCCTTAAATAAATAACCCTTTTATTAATCATAATTCCAAACTGGTGTGGGATTGTTTCGTGACTTATGCCTTCAGGAATCTTCACAGATGAAACATCCATGTATTTTTATTATAAACAGAATGAAATTTTGTGTAAAATGTAGTTAACTATATTGCTATCTTTTATATCAAAGTCCAGCAGAATCTAGTCTTTCAGTAACCATTGCAAATCTGTGCATGTCATGGGTGTCAGTGTATTAGAGACTAAGGACAATGCTCATCCCAGAAAAGACTGATGTTTTACTTTCATGATTTTGGGTATCACACATACCTTTAATTCCTTCTGGAACTTTTGGTCTACATCCTTGAAGGAATTCTTTATGAAGACCTCAATGGCCTCACTCTCAATAGGCCTGAGCAAGTCCAGCAGCTCCTGGAGGGTTTCTGTGGGCAGCTGCACCTTTTGTTTTATCTGCTCTTCATAGTGCTCAATGCATTTTGCACTGCAACTGAGTTTTCTATCTGGGCCAAAGCCAGAACAGCATTCTCCATGCAAGGTAGTTTTCCACTGCAGATGGCATTGACATAGGTCACTACCAGGCTCTGTAGACCTACATAAAGGAGTTTAAAATGACTGTTAATTGCTGGAAAGAGTACATAGTTTTTAGGATTTTCTGAGAAAAAACATCAAGGCAATTACATATTAACCTCTAGATCCGGAGGATATTGAAGCCCATTTTTGCTGCTGCTACATTTATCCCAGGGATAGACTTTGTATTGAAATGATCATGGCAAGTTATGGATGGATGAGTTAAGACACACGTTACTAGTTCTTTTTATATATTATGTAAATAGGTCTATCCAGATTTTTTCACAAAAGCTATAGAATAACCAAGACGTCTAGGTTTCCCCACATCTTTGTTGTTTATAGGCCTGAAGGCAGCACATCCCAAGAACCAGTTCCCAGTCAAGTAAGAGCAGTTTTAGGTCCTTCCTGCCCCAGAGCTCTCTATGAGTGCATCCTGTACGATTTTCCTGTTTCTATAGTTGAAATGAGTCACAGATAGTTTTCTTTTTCTTATATCTCCAGTCACATGTTGTTTACGTGTGTGTCCATTTATTTTTGTTGCTTATTGTAATATTCTGAAGTTTCTCAGACCTCTGTTAACCTTGATACACAGCAAATGATGGCCTTGCATTTCTGTTTCTGATCCTCCTGCCTCTACCCTTGCAAAAGTAAGATTACAGCTTACCACAGCCATTCTAGTTCATGTGGTACTGGAATCAAACCAAGAATGTTGTGAATGTAAGTCAACCATTCTACTATCTGACCTATGTTTGTCATCAAGAAGCTGCATGATTGCATGCTGTTCCTTATTATAAATATCAGAGAAAAGTCCACACTAAGTTACTAAAAAACAAACAATTTAACCCACTCAAAAAAAAGTTCTTCCTCCTGATATTATTATCTCAAGAAAGAAAACAACATGAAAGAAGTGGTGAGCTTCAATCTCAGGTGATATATTTATAGGTCATTGTTAATCCTACCACACTGTCATATTTCATTATAATTAAAAGCTTTTGAATTTTATATCAAAATATATTAGCTGACATCTCACTTTAACAATTTATACTTCCACAATTTGAGCCTAACCCAATGACAATTTAATTCTACTCCATTAAGCAGAGAGTTCATCTTCTCAGTCTATCCCTTTTAGAGCTGCAAGGTATCACACACAAAACACTACAGAGACCTTCCCACAAAACTTGGAGCCAACTATAAATTACTTAAGTCAATTTCTGATCTATTATGACATCATTACTCCATCATGGCTATGGTCCCATACTTCTCCAATGAGAGACACTCTCATGCATTCTCTTATTTCAGTCACATAACTCTTAATTTCCTGAAGCTGAAAATTTGTTTTGGTTTCATATGTTGCTTTCTTGTGACTTTCAGGTAACCTGCTCATTAGTAGGGATCATGAGCAAAGGAAAATTGTTTCTAGGGTTCCTCAGATTCCAGTGACCCCTCCATGCTAACACAGGTATGAGACTGTGGGAAATATATTTGGTTCCCAAGTAAATCCCATCATGTGATACATGCACTATATTTTCAATGACAGCATCCCTCAGTATCCTACAATGAGCCGAATAGAAGCCCATTTAGGTTGCAGAGGGAATGACTTACGAGGTCCATTGACTATGATGCCACCAGACAGAGTCTTGACATTGGCAGAGCTGAAGATGTATGAGGTGAATTCTCCAACTTGTTTTACAAATTCTTCACTCAGATCTTCCTCTGGAATTGTCTCTAGTTCAGAAAGATACTTTGTTGCTGCAGGTCTGTCAAAGACGAAGCACTTCCTCTTTGGAAAGAACTTCCTGATGCATAGCCGAGATTCATTTAAGTTTGTATGTTTCTTATCAGTTCCTCAAGGAAGGATAAATTAGGTAAAGTAATTTTAAATAAATTACTAAAAATACATGACCCTTTCAATATTGTAACTTTCCCAATTAAGGGGGAATGTGATAATGTGGAATGAGCAATACAGAAATTAAAGGAATGGGAAAGGAAACCCCTTTTCTCTAAGAAGTTGTGGATGGTACAGTTCAAATTTAGGCAGCTTTTTTTTTTTTCATTTGCCATAACAGCAGTGAGGATGGCACAATTATAGGATCAAGAACTTTCCTTATCAAGAATGCAGAAGTGACCCTTATGCTATTGTTATCATTATATCTACAGCTTCCATTGAGCCCATTTACCTTTTATTAGAGCCAATGAATTCTCCAGGTACTCATCAGGAGTGACAGGCTTTCCATTAACTTCCAGCTTCAGCGAGAAATCCCTCAGTGTCCACACAAAGACTGGAAAGAAGCTCACAAAGTCAGCTGAGTCATCTATGCCACGCTGCTCAGATGATGACTTTGATTTGATTAGATCAGCCAGCTCTGTCACATAGCTGGGATACTAAGTTAAGAAAACTGCAGGGGCTGGGCAGTGGTGGTGCATGCCTTTAGTCCCAGCACTTGGGAGGCAGAGGAAGGTGGATCTTTGTGAATTCCAGACCAGCCTGGTCTACAAGAGCTAGTTCCAGGACAGGCTCCAAAGCTACAGAGAAACCCTGTCTCGAAAAACCAAAAAAAAAAAAAAAAAAAAAAAAAAAAAAAAAAAAAAAAAAAAAAGAAAGAAAGGAAAACTACAGGGAAAAAGCCATTTTTATGATGTAGATTCCACCACTACCCATCAAAACTAACTTGTATTTACTTGTTAGCTTATTCATTTTTAAAAGTCACTCAGTCACAAACATCTATTTAATATCTTCAATGGAACAAACACTATCCTGGGGACAAAATTTTAAAATAAGTGACAGAATGCCAACACACAGAGTTTACATCTGCCTGAAAGAGCAGTAAATAAGTGAATGAAAAACAAAAGAAATCATCAAATACTTCTAAGAATTATGATGCAGAAAAATGAACTAGTCCACTAAATCAATGCACACATCTGTGTGGGGCTTGTGCACATGGAGGTCTTCAAAGGGTTACTGTGCTCTCTAAGGTCCTAGGCTATCAGGAATCCAAATCAATCAACAGATATGACCATGGAGGGTATAATGGAAGAATATTACAAACAGAGGTCACATAACTTCTAAACCCTTAACCAGGAAGCATGATTCTATAGTGAGTATAAATTAGGATTGCTAGTGTGGTAGGACAGGAGGCCCAAAAGACATTATATGTGGGAAATTCAAGTTAGACAGACCCAAGTCTTCAGTTTTATTTTCACTAAATGGAAGGCACTGGTAGACTTTATGTAGAGAAGGTATGACCCAGCATCATTTCTGAAGATCACACTGGCTGGAAATATACCTGAGAATTAAAAAGTGTAAGCAAAGAGTAATTTGGCAGTTGACATGTCCAAAACAAGACACAAGGAAAGCTTAGACTACTGTGTTTTGTGGAAGATATGAGGAGAGTATGTCAGTCTAGGGAAATAGGTTTGCTAAGGGAACTGAAGACATTTGTGGAATAATGATTTCTAGTGTACTAGAAAATGGTTTCATCAAGTGATTACTATGTTTTAAATCTGCACAATTATGCAAATGAAGAGAAATTTTAATGTAATAAGAAACATGGAGGAAGTAGAGGTTTTGTATATTTTGACATTGAATTCTCTCTTAGATATCTACATAAAGGCAGCTAAATGCAAAAGATTGAATGTTGTCATGACTATAAACTTGATGGCAACTGACACACAGATGACCCAGAAGGCCTTGAGCTTAAATGAGAGCACCTAGAGACAAAAATTAAAGCAAGGGTAGCAGAGGCACAGTAACTGAGTTATACACATAGAGGCCACAGAAAAAAGAGAATGTAAAAAAGAAAAAGTTTACTGGTGTGGTAGGTAGAATACCAAAAAACTTGGAAACTCTAGATCTAAGAGTCAAGTTGTGCAGAAAGAGGAAGAGCTCAGGTTATAGCATCTGCTTTGAAATCAAATAATATAAGCACCCAATGGGTAAAGGAGTTTATTGAGCTCAATATTTGATTGAGTTCATGGAGAAGGAGCAAGCAGTGACAATGACATAGATGAGGTAAGGAGGAAAACAGTGGAAGAAGAAGTAACAGGGTACCAGAGGTAAAGAGTGTCTTCTTGTACTAGTCTTTAGAAAGTTAGTAGCGCTTTATAATTTTTGCTAAAAAAAATGTTGTGTTGAGTGGACTGTTGGAAAAATAAAAGACTAGACATAGAAGTGTTGTGCTCTGAAAGCCCATGCTTCGGAGACTCTGCTCTTCTTTTTGTCGACATAAGAATGAGAAACTGCTTCACAGTCTAAATAGGAGGAAGAAGCATGCCTGTCTCTTCTGTAGTTCCATGACATGCAAAGTGTGAGCTAAACAGACAAAAGAACCTACAAACACAATACTTTCGAGCACCTGAGAGATTGCAGGATATATCACCAACAGCACACAACTGTAGTTAAATGGATTTGCTGAGAGGTGCTGACAACACGTAACTGGGTAGTTGAATGGTATTGCTGAGAGATGATGAAAGGAATGCTGATGTGCAGGGACATTAAGTTTTAACTGATATTGAGGATTTGGACACATATGGGATCTTACTCCAGATATGGATTTTCTGAGCAGTATGTGGCTGAGTTTAAGGTCATATGGGCCAGGAAATTTTGAACTTGTGGTAGAGACCAATATAAACCCAGATGGTAAGGAGAAAAGGATTATCTAAATCCCTTAGTCCTTCCCTGCCTGTCTATCTGATGAAATAATGAAGCTGCTCTTCCTAGGTTTAGTACTGTTCTAGACCACACCCAAAGGATACTGTAGTTGGTCCATGGCCTGCTGGTTGATCGTTCCTATGCTGTTGTAGATGAAGGTGCTGCTGAGGAGGACCGCCAAGGCAAAGATCCAGCAGTCATTCTGGTTGTCTCCCTACAGGCCAGTGAGTAAAGAAGAGTAACTAAGGGACTGTCCATCAACTCAAGTAGCAAAAAATGAGCCCATGTCTGTCTCCCATTAACTTTGATATCAAAAGTAAGTCATTAATTTTACATAATAATTTATTCCTGTCCAATGAATTTATGAATGTTTAATTTTATGAATGCTTAATTCATGCTCTATAATTTAAAAAAGGTGATGTACATGAAGGAAAGTCACACGTAAAAGTTATAATGGTGATCAGTGATTAAACTCTGAACTGGAATGCTGGGTTTCACTCACAGAACATATTATGGTAAGGGAAAGTCTTAGTCAGGGTTTCTACTCCTGTAAAGAGACACCATGACCACGGCAGCTCTTATAAAGTAAAGCCTTTATTGGATTGCTTAGTTCAGAGGTTGAGTTCACTATCATCATAGTGGGACATGACAGTAGCTGAGAGTTCTACATCTGACACTGGCAGCAGGAAGTGGTCTCTGACACTGGACATGGCTTGAGTATATATGAGACTTCAAAGAGTGCCTTCACAGTGACACATTTCCTCCAATATGGCCACACCTAGTCAAAATGCCACACCTCCAACAGTGCCAGTCCTTTGGAGGTTGTAGGGCATTTTCTTTCAAACCACCACAGGGACATTTTAGCACTAGAGAAAGTAAGGATCCTTAAGGGCATTTGTGTCTCTCAGACTGTGAAGAGGAGCAATGTGATCCTCCATGAAACATGTTATTGCAAATTGTGGTGTTTGCAAGGCAATGACCTCCATAGGCTCATATATTTAAATGCTTAATCATCATGGATGGATTGGGAAATTTTGAAAGAATCGGAAGGATTAAGAGATGAGGCCTTACTGTGTCATTTGGGGTAGGATTTGAGGTTTTAAAAGCCCACAACAAGACGAATCTCTATGTCTCTCTCTGTGTGTCTCTCTGTGTGTCTCTTTCTGTGTCTCTCTGTTTGTCTCTCTCTGTCTTTGTCTCTCTCTCTCTACCTGCTGGCTATGGATTAAGATGCAGCTCTCAACTACCTCACCTACTGGGGCAGTACCATGCCTGTCATTACTACTGCCCTGTTCCCTGTGATAGTGATAATGGACTAAGCCTCAGAAACTATAAGCAAGCCCATAGCTAAATGCCTGTTTTTTTGTTTTTTTTTTTTAAAAAAGCAACCCTGTTCATGGTGTCTGTTCACAGAAATAGAGTGCTACCTAAGTCTTGTTTTTCTCTCACTGATTACGCTATATAGGAATTATAATTCTTAACATTTCTACTGGCTCACACTTAAGAATCAGGTATGTTAAGAAAATGTATAGCCAAGTTTAGATACACCATTAAGACTCACCAAAACATTGTGGGAAGGTATAAAAGAAAAACGGCAAAAACCATTGCTGTTATTATTATGAAGACTGACTGGCTACTAATCAGTTGACTTCAGTGTCTACTCTTAGATCCTGTGTCAGGTGAGTAAAAGAATGATAACCAAATTAGATTCACCAGGAACATGAATGAAATATTGGGAGTGGGGAATACAAGGTGAGCTACTGACACCGTGAGTAGAATTGGAAAGGTTATCTTGTACCTTCTCAACATCTCCCAGGCCCTCAGTATCCAGCAGAACTAGGGTGTGATCTGGTTTCTGAGGATGAGGCACACACCACATCCAGATCCCCTTGGTGTGAGACTGCACTGTGGAGCCCAGAGAGAAGCCTGTAGAGTGGGGATGAGATGGGGGGATAAACAGCACATACTTCATGAAATCTCATTGGAATTAACATATTTACTACTTACAGGAGCCCATATAGTTACAAGTATTGATTTTAAATACAAGGCTAGAGAAAGGGAGGAGAGACCATCCAGTTCTGCTCAGCCATTCATTCCTACTTTAGACATCAGTGGACACTGGCTTTTCCTAGATAAACGCTCTAATAAATACTTTATAATTCATGATAAACAAGTTGACTTTCTCTATGAATGTATTATTTCTCCTCTTAAAACACTCTTGTACCTTTAAATGGGGAACTAATGGGAGTGTGGGAGGAACCAGTGAGAAGACTAATTCAGAAAAGAGCAAGCCCACTGATGACTGATGGACATAAACCATCCCATATCACCCCCGTCTCTGACTGTTTCTCCTCCCCTCTGCTTGCTGGATGCTGACTGTGGGAGTGGGCGGGGGCAGGAGGACTCAGGGGAGCTTTGATGATGTCACCCACCTTTCTGCTTTCCAGCCAATTTGTTCATCAGGTAGGATTTTCCTGTGCGATAAAGGCCAACGATAGCTACCACCACCACAGGCTGCTCGATAGCAGACAGGATGTTCAGTGCTTCCTGGTTGGCCACCAACTGCTGACCAGAGTTCTCAATGAGGCACACTGGGCCTGGCATGTTGATTTCTGAGGCCATTTCCACAGTACTCTAATGTTTGTAAGAAATGATAAAGCAGGAAAACGTTCTGTGTCAGTTAGAAGAACTCAACTCAATGGCATGGGCCTATGGGTGCAACAGTGTCATGCATGCCTTTGCTGGGAACCTACCCAAGTACGTGATGCCAATGAGGCCATAGATCTTGGAGGAGACCCTACTACTGCAACTTTACTAAACCAGAAACATTCTTAACTGCATTTTATATATTTATCTTCATACTATAGAGAAGTGCAGCTCTGATCCCTCATCCCATGGAAATCACTTCAAAAAGCAACGAATCAAAGCCCAAAGAACAAGTGATTCTCTGGTACCCAGGCCCAGTTGATTCATCTACAATATAACTCCTTACCTAAGGTCAGGGAACGTCATGGACGGCGGAAGGGGGTGAAAAGATTTAAGAGTCAGGAAACCAGGAAGTCTGGTGTGACATTGAGGCTCCTAGAAATGGCAAGGAAACTACAAAGTCACAAACTTGCCTGCCTAAACAAGGTTGGAAGATGTACACCAATAATCAACATCGAAGATGATAATCTCATGGGGCCTGAACCTTAAACAAAGCATTATGAGCAACAAAAAAGTGCTGAGATTCGTATAAATAATCTTTCCCAACCAAGAACTGCTCAGTTGCTTATCCAATACCAAATGGTCAGTCCTGAAATCATATATATCCAAGTAACATTATAAAAATGGAGCAGATTGTATTTACAGATTTAGGAATATGTGTGTACGTGCCTCTGTGTGTGTTTGTTGTGGTTGTGGGTGTGGGTGTATCAAGAATTAAAGAAAAACAGGCCATGAATTTGAGAGAAACCAAGGATTACTTATTAGAGAGGTTCTGGAGAGAGGAGGGAAAGGAGGGAAAGGTAAAACAAAACAATTATATCTTAATTTCAAAAACATTATTAAACATTGCATGAACCAAAATGATCTATACTTGAAACTTGCTCTTTGTTCACTTTTAACTGTCCTAGAGACATTTATGGCTGTCCCAAAGGTTAGATGCTTATGTTTAAAACTACTATGATTTTGAAGTTCATAGATATCCAGGACTGCTGAACTCTTTTAGAGTTCCCATGTAAGACTTTCCAAATCCAATGTTTTCTATATTCACAGTAAATTGGTAGAAACCAGAATTGAAACATTTTAATAACACCTCAATGGACCTGCATATCATGGACTCCCACTTTTTAAGAATCATCTTCCTGTAAATGTCCTTTTCTTGCTGCATGATTGAATCCATGATCCCTTGTCCATCACGAGATGTCTACTAGCTCCCTCTCATCCTCATGAGGTTTTAATTCCTTATCGTTGTTTGGGCACTTTAGAAGGGTGTAAGCCAGTTATCTTGTAGAATACCCCCACTTTTGTGATATTTTTCCAATTTTGGTCTGGGATGTATTTATTAATCGTCTATATTGGGCAAGAAGGACACAGAATTGATGCTCTCCTGTCTTAGGGTTTCTGTTGCTGTGGTGAAACACCAGGACCAAAAACCAAGTTGTGGAGGAAAGGGTTTATTTGGATTATGACTCCACATTGCTGATTATTGCTGAATGCCAAGCACAAGTCAGAACAGGAACTCAAACAGTTCAGGATCCTGGAGGCAGGAAGTGATGCAGAGACCATCAAGAGCTGCTGCTTACTGGCTTGCTTAGCCTGCTTTCTTATTTAACCCAGCAGCACAAGTCAAGTGATGGGAGCACACACAATGGCTTGGCCCCTTCCCCATTCTCACTATTTGAGAAAATGTCCTACAGCTGGATCTCATGGAGGCATTTCTTCAATGAGGCGCCATCCTCTGATGATTCTAGCTTGTGTCAAATTGACACAGAAAACCAGTCAGTACATCTGCTATCCTTAGTGAAAAAAGGGTTTGACCATACAGTCTCCTGTACTTGTGATGACATTCAAGCTGCTACCAAGAGTTGGAAAAGTAACTGCCTTCATTAGGTGTCAGCAGAGAAGAAGAGAGTCCAGTCCAGCTCTCCTTGGCAGAGCTGTGCCCTGGAGAGTCTGAAATGAGAAGGGAGAGACACTGGATCTAAAGGAATGCAGTATACCTGACCTTTGCCTTGGAAGTTGGGCACAGCATGACATGTGTTTTAGCCCCAGGAAAAATGTTGGCATTTCCCTAGAAACTGGTGTGACAGCCACTTAGGAGCAAAATCAGGGTGAAGGAAGCAACTCAAGGCTGGGAAAGGAGTTTTTAGCATCCCTCTCCAGAATGTGGAACCTGGTGTGGGTTGGATTGAAGCAAAATTAAAAGCCATACAGACAATGGAATTAGAAGCATAAGTATGGCAAAGAAGTCCAGTGTAGTAAAGATGCCCAGAGCTAATTAATCTTCAACATCCTCTACCCAAGTCATGTCAGGGCCAGCTATATGGATCATGGGAAATTTGTAATGCAACATGCTACAGTAGGATCCTGACGGTCAGACTAAGCAAACCACGGGGAATGAGCTTTACTGCAACCAGAAGACTTGACAGAGAACCTAGTGCCTTCCATTTTGTTTTATTATTCATTTGTGTGTGTATCTTTTTAATCTCTTATTTGTTATTACATTTTAAATTTTTATATCCACATATACAGATATTAATGATTTATAATACATTTCTTTGGAACTTTCTGTAGCTTGATTACCTTCAGTGTGCATGTGTTGTAACTTGTATCTTGGGAAATGGTATGCGCCTTCCCTTCTTTTCTCATAATGTGATGAAGAACCTCTCTCTGCTCTTCATACATGATGGAGAACACTTTCTCTTTGCTTTTTACATGTGAAACTGATTGCTTTTTACTCATTCTTACTCTATTTGCTCTAATTCATTACCCAAGTCACTGTTCTCCTCACTACTGTAACACATTACATTCTCTTTCCTCTTATTCATTACCCCAGTCACTGTTCTCCTCACTACTGTAATACATTACATTCTCTTTCCTCTTATTCATTACCCCAGTCACTGTTCTCCTCACTACTGTAATACATTACATTTTCCTCAAGCAGAGTCTTACACTGCTCTCTTAAATCCCTGTCGTCAAGAGCATAGTGAACACAGTGTCTCTTCCTACAAGGAAAACAAAACAACCAAAAACAGACTCTGGCTTCTGGATAACTGGCCCAAGGGTTAAGAACACTTGTTACTCTTCCAGAGTTTGGGAGTTCAGTCCACAGCCGTGATGTAAGGTAACTCACAATCATGTGTACTCCCAGCTCCAGGAGATCCAATCCCTCTTCTAGCTTCTTCAGGAACATGTGCGCGCACGCGCGTGCGCGTGCACACACACACACACAAACATGCACACACACTCACATACAGAAACATAAAGATAACAAAACTTAATCTTTAAAATTAGTTTAAACAAACTCATTGGGGAACCACTTCAGAATAAGCAAGACACTTCTGAATAGAATCCCCATAGCACGGGTATTGACCCCAAGCAATGCAAATGAGATTATCCAAGACTTAAACACTTCTGCACTCTGATAGAGCCTAGTAATAGAGTGAACACACAGCCTATAGAATGGGAGAAACATTTTTGTCAACTGATTTTCAGTATGTATTATCCAAAAAATAAAGAACTGTAAAAAAAAATAAATAAATAGAAAAGAACACCGTAATTGGGCCATGAACAGAATAGTCAATTCTCAAAAGAAGTACAAATGACCAAAAAATAATTTTGAAAGTGTTCAACATCCTTAGTCATCAGAGAAATGCAAAGTCAACCGAATTTGAATTTCTCTCTCATCTAGTCAGAGGGGCTATTATCAAGAAAGCCAAGAAAAAGAGTGGTTTGTGTTTTCTAGAGCATTTATTACTTCCAGATTGCTCCACATAAATCCTGGCCAGCCTCTGTCCTACTTCCTATGTCATACAGTGGAGAGGACAAAGAGGCCAGCCAGGTTTTTGATCAGGACATTTACGGCTGAGCCATGCACCCAGGAAGCTGACAAGCTGATAGTTTGAATATAAATATATGAAAATAATTCCTATAGTTATGTGTGTGTGCTTGCCACACATTTTTGGATGCCCACGAATGCCAGAAGAAGGTGTCAAATAATCTGGAGATGTAGTCGCAACAGTTATGAACTGCCTATTTGGGTGCTGGGACTAGGCTCCTCTCAAGGAGCAGCAAGGCCGAGTTGTGCCGCCATAAAATGGGAAGAAGCCAATAATATTGGCCCAGGAAAAGTGTCTGCAGAATAGTTCATAATCTCCTGCGTTGTCAATGGGACCAGGGTCGGTTTTACAGGCTCCAAGTTGCCCAACTTTTTTTTAAAAGAGTTGTGCTAACTGGCAACAATGAAAATGAGTTGTATGAAATTGTTTAAGAAGCATTCAGGTGAAGGAAGATGAATCCTGAATCCCTGAGGTCCTCTCTGGACTCCACTGTCTGAAGCCTATTGAGCAGAGTGGAAATGGGGGCACTGCAGGGACACCTTCCCTCCTCCCCACAAACCTGGATTATAAGTGCACTGCTGACCCACATCCAGAGTGCAGCATCCTCCTGTAGAGAGGTTGTTTCACAGGAAAGCAGCAGTATCCTGGAAACCTTCCCACCTGGTCCCCTGACTCACCTGGAGCAGGAATCCTTCTGCTTGGGGAAGAAAGCAGTTGAGGGGGAAGTTAAGAGCACTAGGCTTCCTCAGTCCTGACCCTGAATCCACTGATTTACCCCTTCTTGCACATGGACTTTACACCTCCAATTGCCTGGGCTGTACTTTCTGCTAAGGCAGCTGCACTAGAGGTACTTTAGCAAAGACATTTATAAAGAAGAAAAGTGAAACTAAAAACACTCATGGGTGACTGGCAGAATTCAGGGAGAGTGTTCGCTGACAGATAAATGTCATCAGGTTTCTCAGACTTTTCCAACTGAAAGAATGCTAAGAACCTGCTGATAATGGGGTTGGGGTGGTTAGATTTGAAGCAATACCTTATATCCCATGTTTGGGACCCAGTTTGAGAAGTGTAAGAATAAGAAGGCTCATATGATATAATTTTGAGTTCTTTTGCTTTGAGCACTAAAGTCACAGAGGCATTACTTAGTCATGTTAACTCATTTAAGACTGTAAGAACTCTGAGACATTGCCCACATTTATACAATTCTGAATGCTGTAAACCAAAGTCCTTTCCTAGAAGAACAAAAAAGTAATCATGAAGATAGCTACCACATGTACATTTGTGAAATGCAAACAGTTTTTAGTATAGATAATACCATCTAATTCTCACAAATAATATTCTTGCCACAAATAAATTTAGTAATTTATTAAAATAACAGGATCACTAAGCAAAATTGGACTGGAAGGTCTCTTGTTCCTAATTATATACATACATACAAACATACCTGCCTACACACACACACACACACACACACACACACACACAAACAAACAATATTAAGATAAAGATAGCACACTGAGTTGTCTTAAGGTGTCCATACTTAAGGTGTCAACACCACTCCCTAAAAGGAAAGATAAAAGTCTTCAAAATTGTTTTGAAGCCAGTATAGTACTCTTTGCCTTTGTTTCCTGCACCCCCAACCATGGTTTGTCTCTTCCTGTTACTATGCTACTAGTTTGTTTTTTTACTTTAAATGTTAAAGGGCTTTGTTTTATTTCTCCATCTTGCAGTCATCTGGTTCTGTGTACAAATATTTTCATTACAGAGTCATCACATTTCTGATCTCTTGCTCTTTTCCCCTTCCTAACATTTTTCTTCTTTTCATTTTCAAAAATTTGAATTTCCATCTAAATTTTCCCTTTCTGTTTCTCCTTCCTTCATTGCATTTATTTCCTAGTCCTACATTTACTCTAAATGACAATACACTTGAAGAATTCTAAGGAGCATACCACAGAGCACCTTTGCACACCCGTGTTTATTGATGTGCTAGTCACAGCAATCAAGTTATGGGAGCTGCTAAGATGTTCTCCAGCAGCTGAGTGGTAAAGGAGGTGTGCACACACATAGCAAGGCTTTAGGAAAATGCACGGAACTGTAGCTTATTGTGTTATGAAAAATCAGACAAATATCTCATGTTTCCTCTTGTATATGATATTTAATATGATATTTGTGTATATATTACACATAGCATAGAAGTAGGATGGAGGAAGGAAGAAGATAGTGGGAGGAGGAAAGAGGAAATGCTGTGGGAGAGGAAACAAGGTCAGAAAACAGAGGGGCAAGAGATGGACAAAACCAATGCTTCTCTACTCTAGACTGTTAAAGAAAGAGGTAAAACTACATTAAACGAGTGAGAGAAATGAGTGACATTTGTGTGTGGGGGTTGGGAGTGGGGAGAGGTGACCTGGCTGAAAGTGAAAGTGGAACTGAAGTTCTCTGAGATGTACCTAAATGCTAGGAAACCAGATGTTGTTTTCTCTAGACCAGTAAAACCCGTTAGCATTAGATAACCCAAAACTGCTTGCATCTTGAATGTTTGGGACTCTCATAGAATTTAAGGGTAAATAAAAATGAGTTTTTCTGTTTCTTAAAAGTTTAAATGTCCTGTTTGTAGCATGTTTCTTAAGAGATGAGTATGTCAGTATCCTTTCTCTAAACTATTAAGTATAAATAAAATTTCCCAACACCTAAGGAAAACCATAGGCATCTTCACATTCACAGTGTTTGAGTGTCCTAGAATAATTACAGTTTGGGCACATTGTGATTAAGAAGGCATTGGCCTTAAAGTTGTCCTACAATGACTGGTTCCTGAAAGAAAGGCCAAGGATCCAGAAGTTACTCAGTCCAAACAGTCCCAATAGTCTTGGCCTGAGTCAGGAATGACCTCTATAGCCAGTTGTACTACGCTTGGCATACCATTTTGCATCTCGGCCTTCTTATGATGAACTCTTTTTAGAAGATAGCTTTCACTCTCAGAGGCAGCAATGACCTTGCTCTGAGTCCATCTTGAACAGACACAAAAGCAGCTTTGTTTTCAGGCTCAGCAGAGCCAATCTTCCTAGAATCTTCTCCACAAACTCCATCCCTCTGTATTAGGAACTCCTACACAGGCAGAGCTCAGTGCTGTCACTTAGAATTCACTCACACATCTGTCATGTCTGCAATCATATGTTCATTCTATCCTTCATCTTACTTTCAAATGTGCTATTTTTATTTTGAAAAATATTAAGATATGTTCATTATATTAGTGCAAATGAGTGAGATTCGCTTGTGTGTGACCACCATCTACCTTCCGCTCTCACTACTCCCAACTTCACTCACAGTGCCTACTAATCAGTTTCCTAGTTTCAGATTAACTACATACACTGCAATAGTCCCCAAAGGTAAATACATTGTGCTCTGTCTAATGGAAAACACAGAGAAGTTGGCTACTATCATCACCTTCTATATATATATTTATTTTATATATAAATATTATATATAAATACTATATATATTTTATATATATAAAACATTTATTTTTTATTATTTTGCCTTCTTTGAATTTTTTTAAATTTTTATTCAGCACTACATTTTCTCTGCTCCCCTCCCTGCCTCTCCCCTCCCTTTCAACCTTCCCCCAAGGTCCCTATGTTCCCAATTACTCAGGAGATCTTGTCTTTTTCTACTTCCCATGTTGATTAGATCTATGTATGTCTCTCTTAGTGTCCTCATTGTTGTCTGAGTTTTCTTTTTTTCATATTCTTTTATTTTTCACTCAAAAATTTACACTTCCACCCCTTCTCTCAGTCCCCTCCCTCTCCCACACTGCTCCTCCTCCCTCCCCCTGCTTCCTTAAGAGAGAGCAGGGTACCCTGCCCTGTGGGAAGACCAAGGCCCTCCCCCCTCCATCCCGGCCTAGGAAGGTGTACATCCATATAGACTAGGTTCCCAAAAAGCCAATACATGCAGAAGAGATAGGTCCCAGTGCCATTATCATTGGCTTCTCAGTCAGCTCCCATTGGCAGCCACATTCAGAGATTCTGGTTTGATCACATGCTCATTCAGTCCTGGTCCAGCTGGATTTGGTGAGCTCCCATTAGATCAGGCACACTGTCTCAGTTGGTGGACCAGGCCCTTGCAGTCCTGACTTCCTTGCTCATCTTCTCCCACCTTCTGCTCTTCTACTGGACCTTGGGAACTCAGTCCATTGCTCTGATGTGAATGTGGGTCTCTGTCTCTATCTCCATCCATTGGACAAAATTTCTATGGTGGTGATCAAGATATTCATCAGTGTGACTTGGGACAAGGCAAGTTCAGGCACCCTCTCCTCTGCTGCCCAAGTACCTAGCTGGGAACATTCCTGTGGACACCTGGGATCCCCTCTAGAGCCAAGTCTCTTCCAATCCTAAAATGATATCTTAATGGAGACATCTTATTCCCTTCTCCAATATCCACCCTTCCTCCATCTCTACCCTCCCATTCCCCCAAGCACTCCCCAGTCCTTCCCTTCTCCCTTACTCCTCCCCCTTTCCCTTTTGCCCACCCTCACCCCCACCCCTACCTCCACTCCTATCCCCACTCCTGTGCTTCCAACTTTTGCCTGGCAATCTTGTTTGCTTCAAATTTCAAGGAGGATCTATATATGTTTTTCTTTGGGTTCACCTTGCTATTTTGCTTCTCTAGGCTTGTGAGCTATAAGCTTAATGTCCTTTGTTTATGGCTAGGGTCCACTAATGAGTGAGTACATACCATAATCATCTTTTTTGGTTTGTCAAATAGATCTTTTACTTCCTTGGTTAGTGTTACCCCAAGATACTTTATGCTATTTGTGGCATATTAATGTGCATTAAGTTCTGCTTACAGCATTCCAGCGTTTTCCTATCCCAAGGTTCCAGGTCCATCCATATCCCTAATCCAAACTAGTTCAGAAGACTCAATGTCAGGATTCTTGGTCTCTCTAGAAAACAGTAGTCACTCTCCATTTCAAAGACCCCTTATAGAACAGGGTCCTATCACATAACAAAGTTGACACAAAAGATTCACAAATTTTAATCTGCACAGCTTTTAATACCAATTAGCATAATGTTTTCTCATAATTTGTCCTAAGAAATCTACTTGTTAATTTTTACAGGAGTTCTTCACAATGAATTATCTGTGTAACTGGGGTACAATTGCCATACTTCTCCACTGGACCAATGTTGTTTTTTACTTACTAACATCCTTTCTAGAAATAATTTCACTATATTCTGACTGGTTTTCCACTTTACTATATAGAGTATGTCAATGAAATTTGATGGGATTTATGGATGCTATTCTCTTGTATTTTTGAGCCAATGATTTGTATTTTTAATCTTGATTGTAACTGCTAATGAACTGATACTGATGCTCAATTCCAATAAGGTGGTGTCTCTTTGATTATTTAACAAATAATGGGAGTTCAGACCTCAGATATAGCACTGGTTATTAAACTAGCACATGCAGTTTTAAAACAAGTCATATAGTTGTGGTATCAAAATAATAGAAGTTTAGCTTTTATAAATCCCTTCCCAGGAACTCTCAGACTACTTCATAAATGAGCTGAGAACTTTCAACCCTGCACCCAATATTTTACCAGCTCCAGGTAAAACTATAACAAACGCATTGCCAACTGCGTCAAGAATATGTGCAAACAGTGAATGTTTCTTTCTAGTTCTTTCAATCTCTTCTCTCAGTTGACTTATTTCATTCATTAACATTTCAGATTTCTTTCTAAATCCTTCAACAAGCAGTTCTTCTTGGATCTGTAAAAAGAAAAATCCTCCATTACTCACAGGCAGAATTTTGCATTTAACTTTAATTTATGTACATTATCTATTTCACTACCACCTAAGAAGGGTCTTTGATATTTTAAGACATTTACACCTAAAAAGAGAAATATCCACAGTTACACTTAACTAGTGAGAATTCCTCAGGATCTTCCCATGGAGACTGAAGAGTTTTGTCCCAATACACACAAAAAATTCCCTTTGGGAGAGATTACAGAAGGCAGGTGAACTGAAATTTACTCTCAATTTCAAGGAGGTGTATCTTTGATTATTTCATGAATTATGGGTATGCTGACCTTGTATAGAACACTGGTATATTAAGTATAAGATGAGACAAAGAGTTTATTTTATACCAGCTCACATGATGAATCAAACAGGCATAAATAGACAGAGCAATTTATGAGATTGTGTCATGTTTTATAAGGAACACCAAACATCTCCATACCACAAACACCGGACAAGAGCAAAGAGACCAGCCAGCCAGCTGGGGTGACATCACCGACCCTCCGCCAGTGCCCAGCCTTCTCAGGTCTCCCATCCCCCCAAGACGATGCCCACAAGTAAGCCGGAAGCAGTCTTGAGAATCTGCGGCCCCAATTCCTTCAACCTGTGGTGCCTAATCCCCTGGTCTTTTTATTATAAAAACAGTTGGGAATGTAGTATTTTGGCCTGTGTCCTTAAGAGACAGGCCACACCCACTCCCTTCCAGCTTCCAGCCTCTGACCCCAATTCTCTCTCTCTTCCTGTTCTGATCTCACAGAGAGCAGCGGCCACTTCTCTTCCCTCTCCCACTTCTCTCTCTCTCTCTCTCTCTCTCTCTCTCCTTTTCTTCTCCCTCCATCACCCATCTAATAAATGTTTAACTCTGCATGGCGCACCTATCCGTCTCTCTCTTGTCCGTCCCATACCACCACGTGGAGACCTGGAGACTAGCCGTGTGGTCTCATGCGTGGTCCCTGCCTGGGACTGGCTGCTTTCCACAGCAAGCCGCTGTGGACCCGCTTGCCGCCCGCCACAGCGCCCATGTGGTCTTGGGGACCTGCAGCAAGCTGCAGCAAGCTGCCAGTGTCCTTTTTTTAAAAAAAGAACAACACTTTCATTTTATTATATTCTATTTTTCAATTTAATTAATTAACCTCTCTTTGTGCATGCATGTTTGAGCACATGTGTAAATGCATGTAAATGTATGTGTTTGTACACATCTATGGAGGCCAGAGGTTGATGTCATATATGTTCTTCAAATGCTTCCTCTTTATTTTTTATTAAATGTATTTCTTTACATGTTTGACTATTTTGCTTACACATTTATATACCATGTGTGTGCCTGCTGTCCATGGATATCAAAAGAGCATCTGAGATCCCCTAAAATTCTAATTCTGGACAATATAAGGTGCCATGTTATTGATGGAAACTAAACCTGGGTCCTCGCTAAGAACAATAAATGCTCTGAGCCAACTCTACAGGTGCTGGAAGCAAAGACCTGTATTTTGAGATTTGTATTTTGTTTACAGCCATCTCAAGCTCACAAGCTAAGTAAAATATTCACCTCTATCCCCTTTGCTGGGTAAATTCCGGGCCTAGGAAATCAACCTAGTGAGACCTGCAGGAGCCAGGCTTTAGAAGCAATTAACACCTCCGTTGTTAGTTAATATCTCTTTCTCTCAGCCAGAGACCTTCCAGACCTGAATTCCAGCAGACCTGACACCCTCCCTTCCCTCTTGCCCATTTGCTATATAACAGCTGCAGCGCACAACGCCTGTCTGTGCTCTATACGCTACCATACAGTTTGCAAGATTTGGGCAAGGGGCTAGAGGTTGAAACACACAAAGACATACAGACAGGGAGACAGAGAGACAGACAGAGACAAAGAGACGGACCTCTAGTCACTGGTAAGAAGCCCCCTATTCAATAGCACCATGGAGGCTTATATACTCAACAGTCAGGTGGGCCAACAGGTGAAAACCTTATCCTCTGATCCTCAAGGCAAGGCAACACATGCTCGTGAAGCACAGCTTTCAGTAACTCAAATCAGAAGTAAAGATCTCTAGCAGGGAAGAGCAGCTGGAGGTCAGGACTCCAAATGATCCCAACAACAGCTTCTGAGAATTAATAAAGCACGGCTTGATCAGAAATCCTGTCTTGCTATCATTTCTTGTGTCTCTTGTCCCTTCCATTCCTCTTCCTCCTCTAGGTTTATCAGGGAGCCCATTGATATCCCACAGGCCGGGATATACAGCCCTATTTTAAAGATAAAGTCTCTACTTAATTCTATAGCTAGTTGATTCTACTGGACTGGCTAACTAGAAAGATCCAGGGGTCCTCCTGTCTTCTTCCTGAAGGTCACAGGTACATGTCATGTCTTCCAGATTTTTCCATGGATTCTGAAGTTCCGAATTTGTTCCTCGTGCATATACAATGAGAACATCAGTGACTGAGCCATCTCCCCACCCCATCCTCCTCCTCTGCTGTATCCTAGGCTAAAACTGATATATTCACACTAGATGGATCAACCTCATTTTCTTTGAAGAATAAGCCTAGAATCCTAAAGACTATTGGAAAGGGTCAACTGCAGCACAAGAAGACCATCCTAGAAATTCAACAAACAGCAACTCATAACCCTGGGGACATCATTTATACAGCTGAAAGTCTAAACTTACACAGATGCTGTCATCTTATGTGCTCAGAGCTTCGGTAAGGCCCATGTAAAGTTTGATGCAACATTCGCAGTTGAAGTTACATGTTTGAGACTAACAGTTCCCATGTTGGGAAGTCACAGCACCATCTGTCTAGCACTGACAAACCCCTTCCACACTCACCTTCACCTTGTGTTCCAGCATCTTCTCCTGTTCTCTCAGAAGAGTCTCCCTGTCCTTCTCCATCTTCTCTTGAAGTTTAGCAATGTTTTCTCGGAAGCTTCTCTCTTGAGCTTTCATCACTTGCTCTTGCTCCTCCTGTTTCTGTTTCAGCAGCTCTCGTTCCTTCTCAGCCAACTCCTTCTTTGTCCTTTCAGCTGTCCCACAGATGTTCGAGAGAGGAAAGAAATCACAATCAGAATGTAGCTATTCTCTACTGGGCTCATAGGGAAACCTATGAGTGCTCCCATTAGCCAGGCCAGCAGCATCATGGTCCCTAATGTGATGGAAAGGCACCAATTAACTGGACATAAAATACAACACCAACACCCTTTGTGTTTGCATATCTAGGAGAGGTCAAACGCTCAGCAAGGGGAAGCTCCTTGTTTCAGGAGTATCTACCTGTGCATCAGTCAGAGGGCTTTGCATAATGTACCCACCCCTCTAACAGTTGGACACTCTACCCTACCTTCTATGGCCTTCTGTCCGTCTGTAAGGGCTTTGTCTGACTGTAGGATGGAGTTCTCTACCATACCCTGTGACTGTAGGAAGCTCTTGAGAACCTCTTTTGCCTGGGGACCCAAGAAGAGAAAATATAATTGAGGCAGTAAAGATTAAGTCTTCTGCTGAGGTATTTATTGGTAAATAAAACTCCTAATTTGTTGAGTCCTGTCCCACAAGGTCCATTTAATTCCATGGCCATAACAAAAGTACAAGCCCTCTACAGATTCAAAAACCTTCTGCCTCAGCCTCCTTGCTAGCCTCATGGCCTCTCTTCCCAGAAATGGATCCTACCAGCTGCCCTAGGTTACAGTTCCAACCGCAGTTACAAGCAGTTCCGTGCACTTCCGCAGATACACAGTTTCCATTGGTTACCATGTTTGAAAATGTTTTGTCTCCTGCTTTCATGGGTGTTCCAGACTTGACAGCTAAGACAACATATACAGACATGTCACTTTGTATCTTAGAAAGCTTAGACTGGTATTTCTGGAAACATTCTTAGTTTTCTTTTATACAGCTTTATTGTGCTATTATTAACAAATGAAAATTCTAACTGTTTAAGACACACAAAGTTTTAATGCATTATATGTATTACGGAGGCTGCTTGTTGGTCCTGGCCACTAAGAACTGAAATAACCACACAGAAACTGTATTAATTAAATCACTGCTTGGCCTATTAGCTCAACTTCCTATTGGCTAGTTTTTACATCTTAATTTAATTCATTTCCATTATTTTATATTTTACCATGAGGCTCATGGCCTACTGGCAAGGTTTCAGCATATCTGTCTCTGGCAGAGGCTCCATGGCTTCTCTCTAACTCTACCTTCCTTCTTCCTCCCAGCATTCAGTTTTGTTTTCTCCACCAAGCTCTACTCTACCCTATCATGCCAAGCCAGTTTCTTTATTAACCAATGGTATTCAGCATACAGAAGGGAATCCCACATCAATTATATATTAATTAATTATTAGAGTTGAAAAAATTTATGTATCAATTGCCTCAAATAGTTACCTTTGTGTTGTAATAACACTTGATATCAACTTTTTTAGCTTTTAGATATATATCAGATTATTCTATGTATACTCACTATTTGTCTTTCTAAACTACTATGTCTTATAGCTATATGTTCATATCTCTTGATGAATGTCTCACTTTTCTCTCTATTCTCAGTCACAGTAATCACCATTGTACTGTATGTTAATGTGGCAGTTTAAATGAGAATGGGTCCTGTAGGCTCATATATTTAAATGAATGGTCCCCAGTTGGTATTATTTCAGAAGGATTAGGAAGTGTGGCCTTGTTGGATAAAGTGTGTCATTGGGGGTGGGCTTTGAAATTACAAAAGTCCACACCAGTCCCAGTCTCTTTCTCTGCCTGTTTGCTGTGCACAGAATGTGAAGTTCTCAGCTCCAGTGCATTGCCTGTCTGCTTCCCACCATGATGACTATGTATTACTCCTCCAAACTGTCTTAAATGCCACATTGGGCTGCCATAAGTGGTGAACCATCTTTTTGGGGTGACTTTTGCCACAATTCTAGCTGCAGCAGGTTTGTATGTTCCAGGGTAGGGGCATGAGAATTATAAATGTTAGGTAAGAGGAAAAGAGAAGAAAGAAACACAGAGACACAGTAAGAGAAGGCAACTCAGCAAATACTGAATGATGAACTTTGAGTTCTGAGTTTGCCTGTATTTATTTTTCATACACTTTTATGCCCCAATACAAATGGGGTAAGAAGGCAAAAGACTGCTTAACATGATACAAAGAAAAACCAGTACTGTTACTTGTTTCAATACTTTAGACATTGAGCTATTATTTCCTGAGGAAAATATTGGATGTTTGGAGAAATAAACACACCATAGACCAACTGTCCTGTAGGCAGCCACTCCCTAAGTCAAACCTCTTATTTCAAAAGAAGGAGAAGAAGTATGCTTGAACTCTATGACCTTAGGTTAGGGTGGAGCAGATCTACTTCTATGGGCCATCTTAATGTTCAAAACCTTCAGACAAGGTGGAATAGGCTCACATTTTTGGGTCCCCACACAAAACTATAAGCAAGTCCCCAGTAAATACTTTCCTTTATAAGACTTGCTTTGGTCATAGTGCCTCTTCAAAGCCATAGAACAGTAATAATACAGTTAATATTAATTTATCTTTCTTTGTTGTTCTCTCTCTCTCTCTCTCTCTCTCTCTCTCTCTCTCTCTCTCCATGATTCCACTGAAAGTGAGCCACAACATGCAGTATTTGTCTTCCTGTGCATGGCTTTTTCCATGAATATACTGTCTTCTAGATCCATTCATATTTTCACAATTGGCAGCATTTTTAAGGCTGAATAGTGATTCATCATATGGATATGAAATAGATAGCATATAGATGATAGACAGATAGATAGATAGATAGATAGATAGATAGATAGATAGATAGATAGATAGAGAAAGAGAGAGATGACAGATAGATAGATAGATGATAGACATGCTAAGTAGACAAAATAATATAATGTACTTTTATTAGTAAGTAGTAAAAACAACATGGTCCTTGCATAAAAACAGATATATAAACCAATATAAGACAACTGAGAGAGATAAGACATAATGAAATTATATCTCTGTATTATATTTTCCACCTAAAAGAACTAAAAATGGATTAAACCTAAGACCTGGTATTTTAAAATTCTTAAAACAGGGGATAGATGAAAAATATTTGAACAAAAGTTGGGGGGGAGTCATATAGCATTGGATTCATGATGGTGTTTTAGATTTATTACCAAAATCATAGACAGATAGATAAGTGAGACTACAGCCAACCATAAACTTTCTGTACAGTAAAGGAAGCACTTGATGAAATCAAAGGGGACATATCAAACGAGAGAAAATGTTTGCAAGCCATATACTGATAAGGAGTTAAAATATGAAGACAATCAAGAACTCACACAATACAATAAGGAAAACTAGCATGCTTAAAATAACACGCAATTGCCCCGAATTATAATTTTCAAAATAAGAAATTCAAATGGCCAACAAGTATTTATACTCAGTTTTACTAATCCTTCATGAAATAACAAACTAAAACCACAATGAGGTGTTTATCTCACTCTTGTGGCCATGCTTATAATAATAAGCTCAAACATTTTGACTGAGTTACCAAAAAACTTTGTAGATTTCTTAGTGAAATGGAAACTGATTACAGTCATTATACAAACAAAATAAGGATTCCTCAAAAAACAGAATTCTGAGATTGTGATAGCTGACCTGCCAAATCTATCAATGAATGATAGTGTGGACCTAGGCAATGTGTTACAGCACCGGCACATTACACTTGTCCAGTGCATGAGAGTGGGAAGCACAGCTACTTAGTTTATATATCCTGAAAAGTAAACTGGGAATCTAACCAAGTCTCCCTGAAATGATTCTTGTGCCAGAAATGAATGCTCAGGGTCTGCCAACCATGAACTTGCCTGCACCTTGACTAGTTACACCAGTACCTAGTAGTTACCACTCTAGCTGAACTCTGTAAGCAATTGTTTCTGTCATTTCTCACCTTTATTCCCTTTCTGGGCACTCGCTCATAGTTCTGTTCAACCTTCTTCCTGGCCTCTATGTAGAGACTGTGTCCGCCAGGAACAGAGAAAGCTCCACTTGAAACACTGTTCCTCAGGGACTCTGAAAGCTTGTCCAGCTCAGCCTGGCAGTGACTGACAGATGCTGCTTCATTCTGTTGCATGAAAGCTTCCTTCTTTTTTTCTATGACAGCCTGCAGGGTAAGAGAGGAAGGAAGAACAAAGCAGCTACAAGTAAGGTGTGGTAGTTTGGAAAAAAATGGCCATAGGGAGTGGCACTAATAGGAGGTGTGACTTGTTGGAATAGGTATGGCATTGTTGGAGGAAGTGTGTCACTGTGGAAGTGGGCTTTGAGGTCTCTGATGCTCAAGCCACACCCAATATCACAGTTCACTTCCTGTTTCCTGTGGATCAAGGTGTAGAACCCTCTGCTATTTCTCCAGGACCATGTCTTCCTGCATGCTATGATGCTTCTCACCATGATGATACTTAACTAAACCTCTGAAACTGTAGGAAACCCTCAATTAAATGCTTTCCTTTATAAGAATTGCTGTGATTATGGTCTCTCTTCATAGCACTACAAACCCTAAGAGAGAAGGTACTACAGTGATTATTCTGAATGAAGCAGTAAGACAGCTCCAGAATGGACTGGGAAAGGAGGAGGGTCAGGAATCCCAACCTAGTTAATTCTGTGTGTTAATTTCTGGAAAGTCTGTCAGCTTCCTTGGGTTCATACCCAGCAGCTGTTAAATCTAGTTGGAAGACATAAGACTATTTCCTCTGAGAAAGGAGGTTGGTGTAGCTGACCAAACAGTTCTTCATAGCTGAGATAAATGTACTCTTAGGAGAGTTTTGAACCCTCATGAATTCTTTCAGTGATAACTTGAGTGTCGGTATGCTAGAACATGTGTGTTTTATTTCTTTACATGTTTGTTTGTGCTCATAAGTGATAATCCTAATTAATTTCCTCAATGTGAACTAAAAGATTTTTGTCCTTTGGGGTTCAATTTCAGATAAATGGAAGACCAAAAACTCTCAGGGAAGCTGCTTTTGGCCTGATAGTTCATAGTGATCCCCTGAAATTTGTTTTTTGGTGCCAATGCTTTTATCACCCTGGGCTGGTGACTATGATGGATAGTAATACTATGGTGACATTATATTACATAACACAAGGTGACCAGCCCCCCAAGCCCTTTAGAATGTAAATTTTGACTGTTTGTGGCTGGAAAAGATATCAGAACAACTAGAAAAAAAAATAGAACGCATTGATTTCTTGTGTTTTGCTAAGGGGAGAAAGCTTTGACCCAGACCTATAGATCAGTGATAAATCAATCAGACAGCACATTTTCTGTTTTCAGTGCATCAAGCAGAGACCCACATACTCTTGCTTCACCTCTCTTTTGAACATGGAGCTAATAAAATGCACACTGTTTTAAGGTACTAAGTACATGATATCTTGTTTCATAGCAATAAAAATAATAAAATGTTATTGCTTCAAGAAAGGGAAAAGTCTAATGCAAAGAGTTAAGTTATCCATAAAAATTTCAATGAGAAAGATTCAGACCTTGAGATTTTAAAAAATGTGGAGTCTAAGGGTTGTATCAGAAGGGCAAGGATCAGGCAAGCTAAGTGCTAAGATATGTTACCACCAGTCTCCTCTGGAACTCTTGCTCATCGTCCTTGAAGGAGCGCTCCATGAAGACAGCAATGGCTTTCTGCTCACAGTCTGCATGCACATCCAGAAGCTCTTGGAGATTGTCTGTTGGGAGCCTCAGTTGCTGGGCCATCTGCTCACTGTAATGGTCAGCTGCCTTCTGCATAGCTGCTGAGTTCTCATGCTGAGCCAGGGTCATCACTGCATTCTCCAAGCAAGGCACAGTCCCACTATTGATGGCATCCAAGTAGGTCTTCACCAGAGTCCCCAGTCCTAAGAAAAATATTGTTAAGAACTGGTACATTCTCACTAACTGTTATTTATAAGTTTTAGGCCTAGTGTTATCAAAAGCAACAAAATTCTACTCAACATGAATTTCTCTTCTCTTCTAACCTCTTCCGTATCTTCCGTTCTCTTTTCATGGCCTCTCAGAATCAATAGCTATTTAATAAAATTTACTTCTTTCCTTTGCAGTTTCCAAATTCAATACACTAAAAATAATCACTGATTCTAACTAAGAGGTTTCAAGACTTTTTTTTGGAGGGAAAACAATACGCTACCATATAATTAAAAGAAAAGTGTGTTGGAATAAGAAAGCAAATTTCATCTTTTGTGAGATCAAGTTCCAAATGAAAATTCAAGTCCCTTCAGAAAAGAAAAAAGTCAAAAGTTTGAAGACAGAATACAGAACATGAAATCAAGTATGAACCCATTTGAGCAGAGACAAAACATGGTTACACAGGCAGAATGTCTATGGTGCTTGGAATGTTTAAACTTGTTTCTCTAATTCCATGGGACCCTTAACCTGCCGTGTTCTGACCAGTGTCAGCCCAAAAGTAATCTGTATAGTCAAACTGAGCCACTCTTCCAGGGGACTCCAAGTCATCTTTCAGATTTCTGTCCACTCATCTGGACATCTTTATGGTATTACCTGTGTAACACAAGCTAGACTTCAATAAACACTCATATAAAGAAAGTTCAAGTATGAAACTCATATGTGTGATCTGAACATTTGTTTCCTCCATATTCCTTCATATAAGCATACAAAAAGTTTCAAGACCACAAAAGAATCATCACTTCATTGCACATTCTAAACCACAGGAACGTGCCTGCTACAAAAGAAACTCACGGTTTCCTGTGACAGTAATCCCCCCTCTCAGCATCTTGGTCTTTGCATTGGTGAAGATGTAGGAACAGAACTTTTTTGATTCAACCTGGAAATTCCACTCCAGTTGGTTTTCTGGAACTTTCTCAATTTGAGATAGTAAACTTTTGTCCTTTGTAGGCCGGTCAAAGACAAAGCACCTCCGTACTGGAAAGAAATATCTGATACATTCTCTAGTCATGTTGGACTTTTGGACTTTGGGATTGTTTCCTGTAAGAGGAGGTGGGCAGTCAGTGATGGGGTAGCTAGAAGATAAGATGATTAAAAACTTTCCAAGAATGTTTTCCAGGTTGCACCTCCAGTCCATCTGAATGACTATGCCAACAGCTTTAAAGTAATGAGTGCATTTGGAGACCTCACTACTTTGTTATTACATTGTACTTGACACTATTTTGCAGAGAATTTCGATATAAATTAGCTATTTAACATCAATATTTCTCTAAATAATAGATAAATGAACAACAATATTGATTTTAGGTACTTATCTGTCCCACTAAACATAATTCATGTAAGGAATATGTAATGTTAACATGCCACCTTATTGCATAAGGTAAGAAGGTGAAATTTCAGTGAATAATGAAGTATTGCACATCAGTGGAGACATACATCTTCTTCCCCTACCTCTATGCACTAAAAGATATACACAGAAATCCAGGGCAAGGTATAACTATTTGAGCTAGTAAAACATTCAAGTGAGAAAGATTTTTAAAATATTGTCAGTAGATTTCCCTGGAATTTAAAGTTTTTTCACTTATTTATTTGATGAACCAGTTTTTCTCAAAATAGGCTATGAAAACAATCATATTAACAAATAAATAAGGCTCAGGAAGTAGTCGCCTTGACTGTAATCCTTACCTATTTTTGTTTCTGTTTTTCATTGTAATACTAAAAGTATTTGATATGACATATCTTAAGATAAAGTAAGTTTAAATCTTAACCTCTGAATATTTTCAAGTAATAATGATTGCCAAAATTACGGCTACTTGCCAACTGTCATGACCATTAACAAGGGTTTCAATCCAGTCCCAAGCACATGTGTCAAGTGCTGAGCAGTGTTTACTTGATTCTACATCCCTATTGAAACTTCCCTTATGCAGTGATACCTGGAATCAGCTTCAGGGCATTCTCCAGGTACTCATCCGCTGTGATGACGCGCCCATCTAACTTCAGCTCCAGAGTAAAATCCCGAACAGTCCAGACAAAGTCCGGAAAGAAGCTCACAAACTCACTGGAGTCTTCTACTTTATCCTCTCTTGGGCTGGCCTTTGCCCGGATTAGCTGTGTTAATTCAGTCACATAACTGGAATTGTAGCTAAGGATATGAAACAAAATACCTTCTAGATATCATGTTGAATCATTTATTAAAACTATTCCCCTTTGTCCTGTGTCCACTCAAGCTCAACCAAGACTTTCTGACTTGGACAAGAGAACAAGCAATAAATTGCCTTCCTCATAAACTCAAGGAAACATGTCAGTTTGGTCCTTGAAAGGATACTGCAGCTGCTCCAGGGCCTGGTGGTTGATGGTGCTCATGCTGTTGTAGACAAAGGTGCTGCTTAGAAGCACAGCCAGGGCGAAGATCCATGAGTCATTCTTAGGGTCACACTAGAGGACACATAAGGACAAGGGAATCAAGAGTATAATATTCATTCATTCATCCATTTGTTCCTTCATTCTTTCAGATACATTATTAGTAGATCTGAGAGAAATAACAAAACCTGAAGACAATTCTACATTCAATCCTCATTGCTCACACTTACACTGACCCCTCTCAGGGCATTAGCTTGTTTAGCTAAGTTACCTGACAGAGGTAGGATATAAGTCAGTGGTAGGAAGCTGGACAGTCATGCACAAGGTCCTGGATTTACTTCTCAGAACTGATGATAAAATGAAAAATATTCAACGCATATAAAACATTTCCTAAGTGCCTGGAACACAGTAGGTAATGATAAGTAGGCAGTTATGCCTTTAGAAGTTTTGTCACAGTTATAGACACAAACTATATTCAGTTAAGTACAATTCTTCATTGTGCTTCTGACAAAATGCAGAGATACATTTGGTAGCTATCAGCTATCCATATAGTTGCCTTCTAGAAGATGAATTACTAAAATAGCCAAAAAAATATTCCAACATATACATACAACCACCGTGACACTGTCTGCCAGAAAGAGAGTCAAAATTATTAATAACAGAAAATAGCATAGAAAAGCACATAGAGAGGATGAGTTAATCTGAGAATTTAGAGCAAGAAATCATTACATCAGGTACCTTACCTTTTCTATATCACCATGACCCTCTGTGTCCAGAAGGACCAGGGTATGGGTTGGCTTGGTGGGGTGGGGCACACACCACATCCAGATGCCCTTGGTTTCAGACTGCACTGTGGAACCCAAGGAAAAGCCTGAAAGGAAGAGGAACAAAGAGAAAAGGTCAGAGGAGGAAGACCAAGGTAGTAGAGTGCTGAGAATCTTTAGCAGGCAGCAAGGACCATGAATTCAGTCCAAAAATAATACTCTCCCAAGAAACACTTGTGGTTTCCACTTACCTCATTCTTCCAACTCCTCCAAATGGATTCTGTTAAAGAATTAGTTTAAACTCTATTAATTCCAGTGTTTTTATATGAGTCCAAAAAGGCCTTACTTCGGGTAGAGTCCAACCACTGAAACACAGGAGTCAATGGCCACCTAGCAGGCATTGACTTCCCTCACTTGTACTTTCGTGAGGTACAGTGCACCTGAGACTTATTTCTCACCTCTGGTCACAGTTCTTCCATGGAGTTCCATCCAATATTTCTCATGCCACATGTTGACACTCATTCTTTACCTGCTTCTTGAGAGTGAGGAGTGATTAATTCATACCTGGTCATTCATATTGCAACTTGTCAAATGCTTGCTCACACCTTTTAGCTCCCTATGTCCTCCCTGCATCACTGTGTGAACAGTACCACCATTCCATATCCTTCAATTACTTCATGAGTGCATGCTATAGTTTGGATGTGGAATATCAACCAAAGGCCCATGTGTTCAAGGCTTGCTCCACAGAATCCTGAAGTGAATAATTGTGTAAAATCTTTAAGAGGTGAGGCCAAGTAGGAAGTCTTCGAGTGTTCCTTTAAAAGAGAGTATAGAATGCTGTCTCTTTGGTATTGATATTGTTTTGTTATTGTTGTTTTCTTCATGCCAGGCTTGAAACCAATAAGCAGCACGGCTCTGTCACGTGCTTCCTGCTAAAGATCACTGCCTTCCCCCACCAAACCCAAAAGCATTGCAGCCAATTATCCAGGAAGTGAAGCCTCCAGCAATGCAAGCCGAAGCAGACCTTTGTCTTTGTCATTGATTTTTCCCATACTTCGGTCATCATGGTGGACCACTGACTGACATAGCAGGCCATCATGCCGGGCCCCTGACGGGAATAATAGCTTTCGGCTTTGGTTTGGTTTGGTTTTGATGCCCCTTCCTCCCTTAGTTTATTCATTTGTTGAGCTCTGTGGCTATTGCCTCATCAATGTGAAATAATCTAAGGGATAGAGGGGAACACCTTGTTCTTTATTTTCAAAAGTTTAAACCCACAGTTTAAACTTCTCCTCAAAACCAGTCGACAGAGGGCTGTGTCTGTTGCTCCCAGACTTTGCCCATCTGCCATTCACAACACTTTCTTCCTCCAACCAAGAAGAGAAACACATGGCATATAATTCCTAGTGTGCCATGGTTCAACATTGCCACACTCTGTGATCTCCACACGAGAAACTATAAAGTCTGCCCTTTTCTTCAGACTTCTGCACCTGACTTTTGTTGACTCACATGGGGAGAGACTGCCACCTGGGCAGCTGCAGTAAATATGGTATTTTTACCATTTTTCTCAGTCATGTGGGGAAAGTATTTCAAAGTGAGTCATCCACAGAGACAGACAGTGACATGAACCTGTGCATGAACCTTGGTTTGGAACTAATCTCCTTCTTTACTACTGTAACATTGGAATGTACAAATATAATTCAGAGCTCTAATGGGAAATTATCGTAGCTACCAACGTTACCTTGAGTAGAAAATGAAAGCAATACTGTTGAAATGTACCAGTCTAAAACCCATGTCTTAGGGCTCTCAAATGCTAATCACTCAAAAGTTTACAAAGTTATTTAATCCAGAAAAAGAAAAACACCTTCCCCCAACTGATGGTGAAGAGTTCCTCTAATAGAAAGATAAAGACAAATGGGTTATGCGGGAGGCAGAAGAACAGGAAGCAGAAAGTGGAGAAGGGGGAGGAAAGTTGAAGGACAGGAAGAGAAAGGTAAGCAGGTAACCAGAGGGAGGATAGAAGGAAGAAAGAAAGAAAGAGAGAGAGAGAGAGAGAGAGAGAGAGAGAGAGAGAGAGAAAGGAAGGAAAGAAGGAAGGAAAGAAGGAAGGAAAGGGAATGAGAGAGGAGAAACTCTGGAGAGATGCATTCAGATGGAAGTTGTACAGTCAAGTTTAATTGGAAAAGGTTCTGAATCACTGATGCATAAACTAAGTAAAAGGAAGAATGCTGCCTGTGGGCTTTTTAAAAATGAAAACATCAAACAGAATCATGAGAAGAAAGAAGAGATAACTTAGTAGGGGAAAACAGCATCCTTTACAAACTAGGAAATAAAGATCAAGATGCTCAACATAAATTTTATTAGGTTAAATAGCATACAACTGTGCAGTGCATAGGTCAGAAAAGTTAAAGATGTATGTTATGTTCCCAACATTGGGGGAGATATGTGGAATGCTAGGAATAGCATCAGTGTTGATCAACAACAAATGGATAAATGATACGGTATCCTCAGACAACCACATGCTATAAAGTGGTAGAAATAAACTATGGATATGTATGACAATTACAGGACACTCAGTGTCTTCCTCTGACCTGTGAATATGCACATGGTACACATACCTGTAAACACACAAGCTCATATGCTCCCCTACACATAAAGAAAGAATGAATGAACATATTCTCTATAAATGAAAGTATCAAGGAGCTTCAGAGAGTATGTGAGCATGATTTGTGTTCGTGTGGTTAGTAAAGTTTTATTTCCAATATCTAATATTTGATCTGGGTATTGATCTGGATGTTCACTTCATATTCATTAACTCCATTGTCAATAATTCATAAAAAGTTTTGCTATGATAATGGAGCCAGTCTCAGAAAGACAAATAATTGTGTTTCCTCTGATTTGTGGGTTCTGATTTCAGCAGATATCTCAAATCATATGTGTAAAGAGGACAGGAAAGTGGAAGGGGAACTGTATTAGGAATGAAGGAGACTGGTGGGCAGGAGAGGGAGGAAGGAAAAAAGGAAAGATTCCTAGGGGAGATCTGTTGAAACATATGTCCATGCATGAAAATGTCTATATGTAGCACATTACAGCAAAATAACAAAACAAAGTTTGAAAAAGTTTGTCTTGAAATAAAAAAATAAAAGAGAGAACAAAGGAAAAACAGCAAAGCCAAACCCCAGAGATTGGATATAGCCCAGTTAGGATTTTGGATATATAAGGACCCTACTACACTTCCTTCTTCAGCCCATCTTGTTTGTTTGTTTGTTTTTATAGAACAGGTGAAACAATATTCACACTTGAAATGTTCTTTTAGCTTGGGCAAAAACACAGGAGGAAGAATGGGGGCTCTCGACAGAGTTCAGCTGCTGATCAGATCAGAGTAGGGAGGGTCAAGAGGAATTGTGAGATGGATCTTTTGATAAAGTTGGGGAACAATAACTATAAAGAAGAATGTGATCTTTTCCCATAGTTTATAAATTATAAATTTGATGATAAGAATGGGGAATTTTCATCCATGAGAGGGACTGGACTCTTCCTTGAGATGAGCTTAGAAAAGTGTGCTCTACCACCTACAACTGGTCCAAGGAAATGGTCTCCATGCATCAGAAGGACACTCACCACGGTTCTGTCCTGCAAGACGGTTCATGAGGTAGGACTTCCCTGTACGGTATAAGCCAACAATGGCCACCACCACCAGAGGCTGAGATATCTTCTCAAGAATCCTTATAGCCTCCGGGTTTAGCGTGAGCTGTTCTTCCCAGTTTTGCACCAGACAAATGGGTGCCTCCATGGTCGACTGAGATGCCCAGGTACCCTGTAACTCAGAGCAATCACTCCTTGAGATTCATGGTCTAAAGGTCATCGTCATTATTCAAGACAGATGTATCAACTTTTGTTTGTGTACCACATATATCAACTTCTGTGTGTTTCTAAAGGAAAAAAAAATGGGTTTAGCATTTCAAAGCCTGTTACAGTACTTAAAATACAGTATCTTACAGTTCTTACTTGAACTATGCAAAGGATTGCTTTGTTTTTTTTTTTTTTAAGAATAAAATGAGGAAAACGAAAGACTGATGTATGAGCCCTGAATGCACTCAGGTTTTGTAGAAAGTGGAGCAAAATGCACATAATAAACTTGCAAAGTGGGTAGGAGGATTTCCTGGCATTCTAAAAGAATTTGAAGTCTCATTCAGTATGTGAAATTTACTGAGTACTGGCCATGTGTCTTGGGTGGCTAATATCAATATTAGCACTGTCTTGGGTGGCTAATATCAAGGAGTAAACAAAATGCAAGCAAATTCCTGCCTTGGTTGGTCTCTACTCAAATGTGAGAGATAATCGCAGAGAATGAACACACACACACACACACACACACACACACACACACACACATACACTTCTTAGAAGAAAATGACTAGAGAATGAAGTAGGGACTTTGGAAGCTGACTTCAGATGTATGTATATAGGGACCGACTCCACCAAAATAAAATGAAGCCTATTGGTGACATCTTTGAGGATAGATGTCTACCTTCAGGAAAGCATTGAGGGCATAAGGAAGGAACTTGGGAGAAGCTACCCCACCAAAGAGCCACTGCAGGACTGTTGGGTTTGACTCCTGGATCCCAGACAGTGCAGTGCTTCCTTTCCAAGTTCCCTCCAACAAAAATGAGACATAATAGTCTCAGTCTCCCAAACCAAGAGTTCTGAGAAAAGCAGCGCATGTACCTTTGGGACGCCAGGAGGCGCTCTGCACGGGGCGACACACCGCGGAGTCGCTTGTGTGGGCTACCCCAGAGTAGAATGCGGCCTGGGAATTTCTCCCAGGGGTTGTGGAGTGAAAGGCTCAGGAAGACTCACCAGCTCTGGCGCGACAGCAGGGACCAATCCTCAACTGATTAGGCTCTTTACCTGGGTTTCCTCCTGCTTCAGGCTCCTTGGCACAGCCACTCTTAGAAGCTGCAAAATAACAGCCACCCAAACGGAAGTTGAGAAAGAGAAATGAAATCGAAACCATGCTCCTTTCCTGGTGAATCAGTAGCTGAGCGAGTGAACAAGATAATGAGAGTTAGAAACCTGAGCTGAGCTGTGCAGAGCTAGAGGAATTTCCCAGATTCCTCTGGACTTTCTGAAGTTACCACGATCTCACAGACTGAGCATTGCTCTGTCCACTCCACAGCACTTAAATCAGATAAAATTAACCCGGAAGTGGTAGTTCACACCTGCAAGCCTGGCAGGCAGGAGGCTGTGTCTGGAGCCTGAGCAAGAGAGGGAGTTCTAGACCCTGTCTCAAAGAAACAAAGCAAAACCAAAATCAGATAAAATTATGCATGTGCCACATTGCTAACGCTTGCAACCTTTGGCACCACTCGGGTTACACCCTGAGTGCTTAAGAAATAAGCATCAGGAACCTAGTAAAACCCCATGCATTGTCTCGCAAAGGTGTCTATGCACCCGCTAGCACATAAGAAAGACTCAGTGATTCAGTGGGTGGGACTCCCAGAAACAGACTCAGGCTTTGGTGGAGAGAAAACCAATTTAAGTTAGTGCTATACTTGAAAAATGGCAATGAGGTGGGGTGGGGTGGGGCAGGAGGTGGGAATGGGAATGGGTTCCCTTTTATTTACTTGCTCTATCTGTCAGGGGAAGACTGATTTCTTAGTTTTATTATCATGATAGGTATTTTGTTGTTTGGGGGCTGGTTTTTGTTTTCTGTTCTTATAAGAAACAGGGTCTCATAAAACCTTAGCTGTCCTCCAGTCTGGCAGAGATTCAATGGATGGCTTTGAATCCAGATCCTCTGGCCTCCACTTTCCAAGTGTTGAGATTTCAGGCATAAGCCATCCCAGGTGATTGCATGAGGTGCTCAGAATTAAACCCAGGTCTCTATGCATGGTAGGCAAGGACACCAACAACAGAGCTACCTCCTCAGCCCCTTCGAACTATTTCTTTTTAATTTGTGACTTGATTACAGAATTTCATTCATCGTTGGGAACTTCCTACTCCAAACCCTCTTTAGTCCCATTTAGAAAGGGAAGAAGTTATACAGGAAGACTGCTGGTTTTTCCCAGGGAACTCGTTCCATCACCGCGGCCCAACAGGAGAGAGCAGACTGGCACAGCATACACATCTGTCTGTGGTGCTTCCCAGAGAGCACTACCAATCAGCCATAGCCAGTCAGTGTTCTGGGTCCCTTGGCTTCTTGGATCTAGACAACTGCATCCACAGCATGGCCTCCTCCTTCCCCTCCACACATTGCAGAACACTGGGGAAATGATCCCTCTCAGGTGGAGCAGGAGAGAGCTGCACCAACATAAAACAGTCCAAACCTAGGCTGTGTGTCCTTGCCAATGCAGATGGCTGGATTTCCCCCAGCCAAAGCAGCCCTTCCTTCCCGCTTTTCCTGCATTTACCAGTGGGCAAGGGAAATAGAAACTGAAGCTATGTCCTAACATGAACCTGCTTCGTTTAGGGAGTCAAAGATGAATGTCCAAGCTCAAGTCCTTGGTATTTTAACCTTCTCCTTATTTAAAAAATAAAAAAGTCTTCAATTTCATTAAAATGCTTATCTGCCGTCAGCTCCACGTTCAGTTCTTTAACCAAGGCTTCCATCGAAGAAAGCGGTGAGACTGTGGAGACAGGCTATATTCCCAGGGCAGTTTGCTTGGGAAGGAGAACACATGACTCAGTCAAGTCTGTCAGTAGAGTTAGCAGCACTGGGTTGTTCCTTCTCTGCCTCAGTTGACAAGGAAAGTTCCCTGTGTGCTTCCCCCCACTTTCTAGAGACTTCCCAGACTACCTTTTCTTTCTCAGCTATTTGTCCAGGACCATTGTGCATCCCTAATCTACAAAGCCAAAACTTCAAATCCACCTCCATTGCTGGTGGCCATGTCAGAGAAGCAGCAGATGGCAATTGAAGTTCAAGGTGTCAGCCCACTGTTAGGGTCTTCAGGAAGTCCTGAGAAGACCACCAGACACGATGCAATCAGCAAGAGCATGTACTATCTAGAAGGGAAAGGTAACAGTGTACTGGGGCCGCACATCCGACAAAAGGTAAAACTGTGACCGCACATCTGACCAAGAGGCAAATAGGCTCCTTTGAAGCACAACCAAAGGAATTTTAAAAGCAGTGTAACATTCTTCTTTGGATTGGCTTGCGCACGTAACAATCATATTAGTACATTTCTAATTGGTTAGTGCTAGCAGATGTAGACTAAAGCTGTAGCTTCTCCATTCTAGGGCAGACCTGAACGAATCCTAGGCTTTCTCCTTATTCAGTTATTAGCTGTAGGGGAGGAGGGACAGGAGTTGGCCCAGGCATACTTGCCTCATACAACGTCAGGGATATTGGTGATGTTTGTGAACTGAAAACTAGTTCTTAATAGGGTTACTAGGGGCCAGTCATGGTATTTACCTGACCCTCCTACCTAACAGGAGGGAACCCCCCAGAATCTTGGCTATTCAAGACCTACAAGACCACAGATTCCAGAATGTCTTTTGCTTCTGCTACTGCTCTCTCTGCTATCTGGCATGGCTGAATGGGTGTTGGGAGATTCCCCACGGCCTGTAATGTGATGTGTTTAATCTCATGGGAACATCCAGTTCAACTGAGTATTTTTACTTGTGGATTATTATAAGGATGATTCCTCCTAAGCTGTACTATCTAGTTGATAATAATAATGTTAGCACTCCTCCTTTCCCTTTCGCCACTTTTTATTAATAAAACTCTTAAAGTGGGTTTCATTGTATATCTTGTGGTCTGTTCTCACACATAGTAATAACACAGAATTTTTAAAGGCATTTCAGATTCTCACTATTCTTGCTTTTTTCTGATTTGTCTTCAACCATGGGAAATGGAAAGCTCATATACAAATTGTTCCGTTCAACTGATCACAAAAGGAATGGACACAAAGCTTACACTTGAACCTAACTCAAAACCTAGTATATACCTTCTGCAGTCAATTGAGTTATATGAAAAAAGAAATAGGCATCGCTTTTCACAATCCATTAGCATATTTGGGGTTTTATTATGTAGTATTACTGCAGTCAAATCTGCCTAGAAATGTTTCTGCCTCTCTTCCAAATAGATACAAATTCCCCAAACCCTTCATTCTTCCAGGTGACTAGTCCTCACTTCTGCCTGTCTTTGTTTGGGAAAGTTCCTGGGACAGTGTAGAGAATTTTCCAAATGAGGCAAATCAGAGAATACAGTTCTTTAAGTATCTGAAAGTGTGACAAGGAAGTATCTCTGTCGACAAGGAAGAAATTCTGAGTAGATGTCAATGTAAAGAATGTGTTCCCCCATTCTCTCTGGAGGGATATCTCGCTCAGCCTAGATATAGCAGGGAGGGCCTTGGTCCTTGTAATGGTCTGTCCAACAAACTTCCTGCCCCTTCCTCCTAAGCAAGCCAATCTTCTTTCTACTTCCAGCCTGCATTCTCTCTCTCTCTCTTCATCTCTCTCTCTCTCTCTCTCTCTCTCTCTCTCTCTCTCTCTCTCCCTCTCTTTCCCTCCCCTCCCCTTTTACTAAATAAACCATATCCAAACTCACTCTGCATGGTCTGCCTATCCATCTCTGTCTCTCACCTGCTGCACTCCTCTTGGGACTGCTGCTCCACAGACCTGCTGAGGTTTCTCACCTGCAGCCTCCCACCTGCCTGGGACCCACGGAGTCCTCAGGAGGTATGACCTGGCTGCCCCTCTTGGCCTGCTGGTGCCCCTCAAGTAACTGCTCCATTTTACCTTTACAGTTCTGCCTCAAGGCCATGGGTTAGACTTTGTTGATTCCCCATGGGAAGCCTTACCCTCTCTGAGATGTGGATAGGAGTGGGATGGAGGGTGGTAGGGAAGACAGAGGGAACAGGAGGAGGGGAGGGAGTAGAAAATGAACTTGGCATGTAAAATGAGAAAACGCAGGTTTTTAAAAAACATAAATTAAAATTAGGAAAAAAAAAGAATTTCTTCCCTTACCTCTTCCCAAACCAGACACTGGAAGAATTTTCCACAAGCAACTGACCCTAGAAGGATTTTCCACCAACAACTCACACTGAAGGATTCCCACCAGCAACTCACACTGAAGGATTCCACCAGCAACTCACACTGACGGATTCCACCAGCAACTCACACTGACGGATTCCCACCAACAACTCACACTGAAGGATTCCCACCAACAACTCACACTGAAGGATTCCCACCAACAACTCACACTGAAGGATTCCCATCAGCAACTCACACTGAAGGATTCCCACCAACAACTCACACTGAATGATTCCACCAGCAACTCACACTGACGGATTCCCACCAACAACTCACACTGAAGGATTCCCACCAACAACTCACACTGAAGGATTCCCATCAGCAACTCACACTGAAGGATTCCCATCAGCAACTCACACTGAAGGATTCCCACCAACAACTCACACTGAAGGATTCCCACAAACAACTCACATTGAAGGATTTCTAATGAACGTTTCTTCACGCAGCTTTCACCATTGACTTAAGAGACATTGGCACATGAAATACATATAAAAAATATTTGAACTGCTTATTTCTTAGGCGTCATTACTTCTGCCCACTTTAGTTGAGAAAGATGCACCTACTTTTCTAATTTTAATCTAATTAAAAGTAATTTTCTAATTACTTTCCTGTTGTGTTCTATGTAACATGTATGGTTCAAAGAGAGAGAGAGAGAAAGAGAGAGAGAGACAGAGAGAGAGAGAGAGAGAGAGAGAGGAGGATGCACATGAGTAAAGAAAACAAATGCTCCCCTTAAAAACAGGCATGTCTGCCCATCAGGAGACTGTCCCATACAACTGTTCATACACTTCAATCACTCTTTCTCCCCTAGTGCACACATACTTATGTTTCTCTGCACATGAGTGGAGGCAGTCATGTCCTATTGTGATCCCTAGATCCCCAGGGAACACACTGTGGACACTGAAAAACCAACAGTTAAAATCGGTGTGCATTCTGAGGACAGAGCTGAGTGGGTGGGAGCTAGAGAGTGAAATAATGCTAAGAAAAGCCTACACAAGATCAAAGTACAATTGTAAACATAGTTTAGATATTAATCCTTCAGGGGATGGTGTCTTTGCCCCTTAGCCACCCTCATTTGAGCATCAATTGAGTGTCACACTGTTGCTGATAGCTTAGACTCAGCCCTGTGTTTATGGCGTTGTCCTTTCCCCTGGTTAGAGACTCATGGCAAACAGTTGAGGAGAATGTCTTCATCGTAAGTTCCAAGATCTACTGGAAAAATTCAAAGAGAAATGGTTTGGCCTCCCTCAATCTTTTGTAATATCTGATTTACGAAGTTAAGTCATGAGAGGCTATATCTTCACGAATAGAGTTAATAGCTTCATAAAGGACATCAGAGAACCTTCCAGCTCTTCATCTCCCCTGCCTCCTTCAGCAGTCTTATACAGCAATAAGGGGCCATCTTGAAGCAGAGACAGCCTCTTCCCAGACACTATGTGTACCTTGTTCTTGGACTTGCTTTGAGAAACAAATTTCTATTATTTCTAAATTACTCAGTCTAAGAAGGGGATACATGTGACATGAGAGCAGAAAGAGGAGCTAATTAAGAAGAATGGGAGCACCAAGGAGAGGGAAGAAGATCATGAGAAATGAAAAAGAGCAAAGTGTGACAATATACATGTATGGAGATGTCATGATGGAAGTGTGACAATATATGTGTATGGAGATGCCATGATGAAAGTGTGACAATGTACGTGTATGGAGATGTCATGATGGAAGTGTGACAATATACATGTATGGAGATGTAATGATGAAACCCATTTCTTTATGTGTGAAGTTCTTGCTTTTCAGGAGTGATCCCCAGAAGTCACATAAAAACTCAAGGCCAACACTGAGGTACATACTTATAATCTCCAGCTAGAGTGAGGGAATAGGAAGAAACCTGGGAATTGCTGGTCAGCTAATCTAGCCCAACTTGCATGTTCTGACCAACGATAGATTCTGTCTCAAATGAAGTGGATGGTGTTCTTTTTAGTCTTTCTTTTAAAAAAAAGATTGAATGATTGATTGATTATGTACAGTTCTGCCTGCAGGCCAGAAGAGGGCGCCAGATCAAATTACAGATGGTTGTGAGCCACCATGTGGTTGCTGGGAATTGAACTCAGGACCTCTGGCAGAGCAGCCAGTGCTCTAAACCTCTGAGCCATCTCTCCAGCCCCTTTTCCCTCTTCCTTGCTTTCTTCCTTGCTTTCTTCTTCTTCTTTTTTCTTTTTGTTTTTGAGACAGGGTTTCTCCATGTAATAGTCTTGTAGACTTCAAGCACAAAAGACTGTACATATATCTCTAAAACTGGTCAAAGGTAATTCACTACAGGCTAAGAAGTTTTAGAGTTTTTGACTTCAGCAACAGACCAATTAAAATTTGCTGGTAAAGGTATTCATTTGCATATTTACTTTTGGGGGGTTTTGTTTGTTGTTTGTTTGTTTGTTTGTTGGGACAGGGTTTCTCTATGTAGCCCTGGCTATCCCGAAACTCACTCTGTAGACCAGACTGGGCTTGAACTCAGAGATCCATCTGCCTCTCCCTCCCAAGAGCTGGGATTAAAGGCATGTGCCGCCACCACCTTACTTCATTTAAATTTTTATATATGTTATTATCACTCCACTGTCTTCAGAACCACTGCTTATTTTGATTCAAAAAAGAAAGGAAGGAAGGAAGATGAGACTTCATAGATAGCTTAGTTGGTAAAGTTGTTGCTATGCTAGCATGAAAACTTGAACTCAACTTCGAACACTTACAAAAACATCTGGACAGAGTGGCACGTGCTACTGGAGATGTGGATACAGATGGCTCCCTGGAGCTTCCTGACCAAGACAGCCTAGCCTAATCAGTAAGGTCCCAATGAAAGTCCTTGTTTCAAAAACAATAGATGGTTCTTGAGAAATGATTCCCAAGATTGACCTCTTTTTTTTTTGCAATTTTAAAAATTATTTTTGTTGTGTGTGCTTATATGCGCATTTAAGCATGTGTGGGCACATGTCCAGTTGAGTATGTATGGGGAAATCAGAGGACAACTTGCAGAAGTAAATTCTCTCCTCCCACCGTGTGGACCATGGATGGACATGAATATTATGTCATGTGACTTGGGGGTAGGCATCTTTATCTGCTGAGCTGTCTCTCTGGCTCTAATTACTCTTTTTCTTTTCTTTTTTTTCCTATAAATTTACTCTCAGTGAATATGAATTGTTTTTATAATTATAGAAGCACATATTCATAACAGTTGTGTGGTTAAAAGTAATTAATCCATTGCAGGAGACAATCCCTGGGTATATATTGAGTATTGCTTTTCAAATTGTTCACCTGGTAGACAGATATTTAATAAATAGCAATCATGTACAAAACTCTTGTATTAGGGTTCAGCTGGGCACAAGTGAGCTAGACCAGCACTTTATACAGAAGAGGTACTCAGAATAAGGGACTGTGCCAAGCATGCAGACATAAGCAAGGTTATGAGTCACCAAACAAAATAAAAAGGGGGTATGCTTGCTCCTACAAATAAATCAGAAAACTGTGATGTCAATAGCAGGTTGAGGTTGTGGGTTTTTAATCTTTATTCATGTAATTTGCTTCAAATATGCTATAATAAGCACTGCATAGTGCATTCCAATATGGCAAATATGGGTTCCTTTAGTGAGCTTGTACATTACCCTAATTTGAGAGATCTGCTGTATTAATTGGTAACCCCGATTTCTGAATCAGTAAAAAGGGGTGTCACTTCATAAAGTGAATAGGAAGGATGGTCAGGGGCGGTTGGGGTAAGAGGTGGGTTAGGAGAAGAAACGGCTTCATACTCTTAAATGAACAGGGCACAAGGAATAACAGGCACCATCACGCAGGATATCTGTGCCCTGTTTCAGGGCCAGAACCTGCTGCTTTCTTTCTCCCCACTACAGAAGGGAACCTAAACCAAATATCACTTTTCAACTAGAGTTCATTTCATAGAGCTTCACTGTCCTATTCCCCATGGAGAATCCTCCTGAGACTTCGGATAGTTTCCTTATGCTCTTGCTGTGGTGGAGTCATATGTAGGTGACTCAGTGTGACATGGGGTTTTTCTCTAACCATAAACTTGGTGTCAAATTATTGACACTTTGATATCTAACCATGGGGAGTAGAAAGGTTACCCGTGGACCCCTGACATCTGCTACATCAGGACAAGTGGATATGAAGAAACAGGTTGGAGTGCTAGAGAGTCACAATGGTGTATTTCAGGGACAGTGTGAAAGAGAACTTACAGTGGCTCAAAGAGCCTCAGAGAACCTGGTTGATTAGTCTGGGGTAAGAAACAGTAAGCAACAAAAAAACAAGAAACCAAAGTGGAAGATGATGCCAGACAGCCGAAGTGTCCTGCATGCCCACATTCACACACACACACACACACACACACACACACACACACACACATACCATATAAAATTTTTTTCAGAATTGAATTTTATTTCACATGAATAGAACCTATGAAAAACATGATGTTTTCCCACATTATAGCATGAGAATTCAATGGAATGTGTCTTACTCCAAGTAAAACTTGAGTATGGTATAACGGAAGTAATTTTATGTGCTTCAAAGTAAAGCAAAATAGCAAATTATTGTTTGAAATTGTTTTAAATCTAGACATAATCATATTGCTTCATTACTCACGTCCTATATCTAGTCCATACCAAATCATTTCCATATCAGCTAGCACCCATTCATAAAGGTGTTTCTTAGCATGGTCTGGTTAATTGGAAAATAGCAGGAAAAGCAACAGACAGAAATAACCATAAATTTTTAAACATATTCAACTGTGTGGTAGCCAAACTACATATATATAGTTCTGCACTATATATGTAATTCAATCATTATCACTTCATAAATTAATTTAAATAATTTTCACCAATATTCTGGATATGTTGGTGGTTTAAAATCAAGTGGTTGCTATTTTAATGTTTGCACGGGGGACTGTTTCTCAAAAACTCCTTTACCTAAGATGAAAATGTCAAATTAGTTTACCAGCTTTTGGGATCAAGCACAATGCATGGACAGAAAATGTAAATTTAAACTCTACGATAAGATATAGCTGATCTAGAAATTAAACTTCAAGACTGGTCTTAAGAACTTATTTGTGAACATGCCAAGACATATTCTTTACCCTTTCAGTTTTTCACAGAAAAATAAAACCATGCAATTATTACCAGGACTAAAAATTCCAATAACTCTACACTCTAAAGATGGAAAAAGATGTAGTTACTTGGAACACATGAGCTTAAGCAATGTGTGGTTTCTTTTTCACATTACCTAGATTTGAAATACCCTTTGCCTGTGATTCAGAATGTGAAATTATACTATAAATTGACAGATTTTTATAATGGCAGATAGGCAATATTAGTCTTCTAAGGAAAATCAAGAAAGAAAGAACCTATTTTTTTCTTTCTTGGGAGTAGAAAAATTAAATAGAAGAAAAACAACAGCCTGACCCCCTAAAAAAGGCCATAACTGAGGAGAACAGTATTACTTTTTAGACACTTAAAAGCATTATCCCTAGCATCATGGATAATGTAATACCACCTAATTCTTATACATGATAGTCACATATGTAAACACACACACACACACACACACATAAAAAAATACAAACACTGCGTGGCAACTAAACAACTGGGGAGTAAAACCGTAGTCTAACTCACAGCGCTAGCAAGTCACTTACATTGGAACAGCTTGTGTAGACCTGTGTGCAGACTAGCCGTTTTTCAATGATGTAATATAAGTCTGGTTGTGGCACTTTATTTTGGTAGCTGCTCCACTTCATCTACTTTAATACTACTACGTTCTGGATTGGATATTGCAAACACACGGATCTTCCATTTTCCGTGAGGGAGACATCATTCAGTCTGTATCATTGACATATATTTGTAAAACATTTTGTCACTGTAAACATTGGAATGGAAGGTGTATGCTCTGCTACAGTCATGCTGGTGGATGTCTACACAAGGCGTCTGAGTGATGTCAATCAATCAGAGGTAACTTTATCAATGAATTGCTGCTGCCATGAGCTGTGTGTCATTCCTTCATAGCTTTTCAAAGTTGCTTGGCTAGACTTACCAGTGCCGTTAGTTTTTCAGCAGTAAGAGAATCAAACATCAGGGGCAGTAAAGGGTCACATCTCCTTGGCACTGGAGAATAGAAATATCTCTTTCCAAGCTACAGATAGGACCCTGTGGAAACAAACTCCAAAGTGGAAGCCAGCGTCTGAGATCAGTGACGCCAGCCAGTTTCTGCCATGTGAAGAAAGCAGTGTATAAGGATAATGAGCTTCCCTGAGACAATGCCCCAAAATAATTCTGTTAGAAAGAATACCAGTCTTCAACTCTCCATCTATCAAAGCTTATACATTTTCTGCGGCCTGTTTAGTTCCAGAGTCATTCTTCTGGGAATCTGGTGATAGTCGGGTAACACCAAACCAAGGACGCATAGTCACATACAAATTCAATGTAATAGACATAACAGGCACATGGACAAATGCATTTCATGCAGGAACTTCTGATACCTGCAAAGGCTTCTGCCCATCTGTGCCCAGTTTCTCCTTGCAATCTGGAATGAAAATTACCAGGGTGGTTGGGTGGCCTTCTGAGCAGTGGGCAGTTGGGCAGCCATGTTGTTGCCACACATCCACTGACTGGCAGACAATGCACACTAAATAAAAACTTTTTAAATGGATTGCTTTTATTTTTTACTTTAATTGAAAATAGTTTAATTGAATATACATTTTATATTTAAATTTATAATTTGTATATTTATATTTTAATTGAAAATAGTTTAATTTATATATATATGTATATATATACATACATATATATATATATATATATATATATATATCCTGACCACCATTTCCCATCCCTTTACTCCTCTGAGTTCCTGCCTACCTCTCCTCCCCTCTGTATCTACCCCCTCAGATACTGACTTAAGGTCCACTCCACAAGATGGACTAATTTGTTTCCCCAGTGAAACTCCCTTGGAGAAAACTAAATTTTCATTTTTAACTGGTTATCAATAGGAGATAGATTGGTTCTGGGTTAGGGGACGTGAGTCCACTTCTCCTTTCAGTTCTAGGACCCCATCTGGTCCAGACCTGTGCAGGCCCTGTGCTTGCTGCCTCAGTCTCTCTGAGTTTACATGTGCATTGATTCTGTTCATTTAGAGGGCCTTGAGTTCTTTCTTTTAAAAAATTTATTGATTCCTTTTTATTTTTATGTGCATTGGTGTGTTTGTTTGCTCAAATGTCTGCGTGAGGGTGTCAGATACCCTGGAACCAGAGTGAAAGACAGTTGTGAGCTGCCATGTAAGTCTTGGGAATTGAACCAGGGTCCTCTGGAAGAGCAGACAGTACTCTTAATCTCTGAGCCATCTCTCCAGTCCCAAGGGCACCTTGTTTTCTTGATGTCCTCCATTCCCTCTGACTCTTATGTTCTTTCTGCATCACTTTTGACAAGTTTCTGAAAACTGAGGGGAGGGATTTAATGGAGACACCCTATTTAAGGCTAACTGTTCCAAAGTCTCTCCCTCAATGCATAATTCCTGACTATGGGTGTAGTAGGAAGGCCCACTTGTTCGTTTCCACTGCCCAGTACCCGGCCGCCTGACTAGCTTAGCCCCAAAATAATCACACAGAAACTGTATTCATTAAATCACTGCTTGGCCCATTCGCTCTAGCTTCTTATTGGCTAACTCTTACATTTTAATTTAACCAATTTCTATTAATCTGTGCATCGCCACATGGCTGTGACTTACCAGCTAAAGTTTTGGCATGTCTTACTCTGGCAGTGGCTCCATGACATTTCTCTCTCTGCCTTCCTTCTCCCAGCATTCAGCTTAGCTTTCCCTGACTACCTAAGTTCTGCCTTGCTATAGGTCCAAAGCAGTTTTTTTATTCATTAATAGTAATCCCAGCACACAGAGGGGACTCTCACATCACCTTTCCTTTTCTGTTTAAATAAAAAGGAAGGCTTTAACTTTAACATAGTAAAATTACATATAACAAAACAGTTATCAAGCAAGAATTACAGTTACAATATTTATATCTACTTTATCTTTTATCATAACTAAGGAAAACTATAATAATAACTATCTATTCTTCAACTCCATCAAGGACTCCAGAAGGATATAATATTACCTAAGTAAACTGGAAGTGCATTTCAAGCAACTTCCAAAACTCTAGAAATGACAGAGGCATCTCGCTGCCTAGACAGTCACCCAAAGTTTTTCTGTACCGTTGGGATATCCATCTTCAGGCTACAGGCCCATAGTGTCCAGCAGACTTTTCCACAAAGCAGGAAATTTCAAAGACAGTTCCGCTTATATTGGCAGTTTGCCAGTCACTTTCTTTTATATCCTGAAGAATGTCTCGCATACTCTTTCATGAAGCAGGAACCCTGAAGGACCATCTCACCTTTAGGCAAGTCCAGCAGTCATTTCTCTGCAGGTCCTGCATGCCCAGTTAAGCAGTCCAGGCAAGAGTAGTTGCTTACCCAAATGGCTAGCAAACTCCATAAGAAGCCTCTTTGAAGCTCATCATCTTCTTTAAATTTGTTAGATGCCCACCTTCCTCTTCAAGTAGATTGGTGCTGTCAGGAGCAGATGTGTCTCACTGTCTTGAAAAGTCCTACATTATTAAAACATTTTAAATGCCATATTCTGAAGGCCTCTGAAAGATTTGAAGAACACCTACCTAACTGAAATATATCTCCATACATCCAGAAGATCCAACTAACATGACTACAAGCTTGATCATTGTAGATGATTATCCATTAACCTATATTTCTTAATTATACATTAAATTTTTAAATAAACTACACAAACACAATACCTTAATCAAGATCAGAAATATATATACATATAAAAAAATTGACCTTAAATTTGTATCAATAAACCAGGATTCATATCAATGCAAATCTTTATAGCATATCCCCCTTTAAATGTAAACAAACAATTATAAACAATATTTGGGAGTATGGTCATAGTTCTGTCCATACTGCTTCCTGCTGTTTGGGGGCACTGTTAATCAGATCTTTCATGGTGTATCCTGTGTGCTAGATTCATCTCAGTCAGCAGTTGGGTGAAGTAATTTTTTGAGGGATGTTCAAGGCAATCTTTCAGAGGGTCTTATTCCATTAAACCACACCAGTCTGGAAGCAATCCACAGGTTCTCATTCTCTGTGGAAACAAGAGAAGAACCTCTTTTCCAAAGCAACACATCCTTAGACCCAAATTTGGAAGTCATGATACCTTTATAATATGCATGCTGGTTTAGCTTAGCAGCCCATACAATAAAATGTCCCTCTGTACTTAGCTCCTTCACAGTCAAAAAATTCAAAGAAAACACAATGATATGCATAATCCAGACTCTCTGTGTATATTTCATCTTTATGTGGCTTATTTTTCTTTACTCCTTTTAATCTATGACTGTCTTACTTTGTTAAATTCTTTTTTAAAATAAAATATTTACTTCTTTTCCAACTCTCTATACTCTTTTTCTTCTCTCTTCCAAACCTACGTACATTTTTCCAATACTGTGACCCATTTAGAGTTCTTTTATGTCTGAATCTGTCCTTATTGCATTGTCTGTAATTCTTTACTGTCATGAAGAGCTTTTAAAATGATAAGCAGCTTGGTTGCTCTGCTCTGCATGCTGGCTCCGCCTCTCTCCCATTTTAAAATGGTGGGGGCTGAGAATGAGTATGCAGCACATAAACCCTTTTATCTGAATAATAGCTAAATCTGCCATGCAGAGCACTGAGCACCCTGGAAACATCTCTGTGTATGGAAGCAGGAATCTGCCATGCTCTCCTGCTTGTGCATACCTAGTAGACCTGATCCCACCACCTGCCCAGGTAAGGAGCGCTAAGCTGTGGGCAAGGTCTCAGCTACTTTCCTCCCAATCCCAAGTGGGCACACAAATACCCGAGCCCACAAATGCCATTCAAATGCTCCATAGCCAGAGTTTGCCCTTGCAGCATGGTCCAGGAATCCATGTTTTAAAACCGTGCAGCTTTTTTTCTGCTATGGTTGAATCAGGAAAATCTCTATTAAAGGTGCCATGCCTCTACCCACCTCTAGCAAACAGAGCTCACCCAAAAAAATGCCTCTGCCAAACCATGCTTAACTCTGTTCTTTTGTCCTTTTTAAGCTTTTTAGGTTTTACATGGATTTAGCCCACCACTTTGGCATGCCAATTGTCACAAGGAACCACATGTTTGTTTCTACAGCCCAGTTCCTGGCCGCCCAGCTAGCTTAGCCCCAAAATAATCACACAGAAACTGTAATCATTAAATCACTGCTTGGCCCATTCACTCTAGCTTCTTATTGGCTAACTCTTACATTTTAATTTAACCCATTTCTCTTAATCTGTGTATTGCCATGTAGCTGTGGTTTACCAGCTAAAGTTTTGACATGTATTAGTCTGGCGGCTCCATGGCATTTCTCTATCCACCTTCCTTCTCCCAGAACTCAGTCCAATTTTCTCTGCCTACCTAAGTTCTGCCTTGGCATAGGTCCAAAGCAGTTTTTTTTTCATTAATGGTAATCACAGTGCACAGAGGGGACTCCCACATCACATGGGTCTCTGTACTTGTTTCTATATGCTGCAGGAGGAAGCTTTTCTAATGATGGCTGAGCAAGGCCCTGATTTATGAGTATAGCAGAATGACATCAGGTGTCATTTTATTGCTACTTTTGGGGTGAAATGTATAAGAAAGTAGTATTGGCTTTACTCTAAGCTCTCTGGGCCATTTAGTCTCTGGTTCTTGGTCACACTAGCAGTTATGGGATTCATTCTGTGGAGTGGATCTTAAGTCAGATCAGAGATTGGCTGGTTACTCCCAAGTTTTGTGTCACCACTGTACTAGCATACTTTGCAGGCAGGACACTCTTGTAGATAAAAGGGTTTGTAGTTAGCTGATGCTTGTTTTTCTTTGGTAGCATGCAGAGTGTATCCCTGTGCCAAAGATATTAGCTTGTGGGGTGAAGGTTCTATGGGCACCAGCTTGACTTCTCCATGTTCAATGAGCTGAGATATGTAGGTATTGTCTTCAGCAATGGGGACTTGACTTCAATTTGTAGATAGACTTATGTATATTCTTGGTTTTTGAAACTTAATAAATGAAGTTAACATGACACAGAGTTCAAAAATAATTCTCAGGAATAGAGATGGCATACCTACAGTTTTCTAAGAAGAACTCTTTGACTTTTCATTTTATCGCTTAGAATTTTCAGCCCTACACCAAGTAACTTACCAGCACCAGGTAATACTGAAATTAACACATTTCCAAACCCATCGAAGACTTGTGCAGCCAATGAGCTACTCGGATTCTTATTTTTTTGAATCACACTTTGTAGTAGGCTTATCTCTTCACCTAATGCATCATATTTTCTTTTAAATCCCTCATTAAGCATGTCTTCTTGAACCTATAAAAAGGAAAATACACTTGGAAAACCACGGGGTTTTTTTAAGATTGGGGTTTGCACTTGCAACTCAAGTAATTAAGGACATATATCTATCACTCTACTAAAATGCACTCACTAATCAATTTCTCTAATAGATGGGTATGAGAAATGGTCAAAACAAACTGTATTCTATGTTTTCCTCAGCACCATTTGCAAGAGTGAAGATGTCAAACAAGGCCAAACCTGAACACTGTTCCTCTGATAATTTCTAGGGCTCACACGAGCTTACCTTCAACTTGTGTGCTAGCATCTCCTCTTGCTCTCTCAGAAGGTTCTTCCTTTCGGTCTCCATCTTCTCATGTAGTTGGGCCATATTTTCCTTGTAGCTTCTCTCTTGAGATTCCATCACTTGCTGCAGTTCCTTCTGTCTCTGTCTTAGTAGCTCCTGCTCCTGTTCTGCTGCCTCCTTCTGAGCCCGCTCAGCTGTCCCACAAGGGTTTGAAAGAGGCAAAACCCAACAGTCAGGATAGAGCTCTCCTTTCTTAGGCTGAGAGACATAGGTGATTTTGAAAACCTCAAGGGAGAACTCTGAATTCTAGGGCCCATACCTCTAGGGTACATTTCAGAATGATGCTAGAAGACAGCTGCTAAACTAGCTGAGTGAGACCATACCTACCCTTCTTAATCTCATAGTAGCAGAGTATGCAATCTATGTAGAAAGACCTTCCTGACCATACATCAGCAGGCTTAAGAGAAGCCTTCCCATCCCTGTGAGAGTCAAGTATTCCCATGTACCTTCCATGGCCTTCTGCCCATCAGTGAGGGCTTTGTCGGATTGCAGGATGGAGTCCTCTATGGTAACTTGTGACTGTAGGAAGCTCTGAAGGATATGATTTGCCTAAGGAAACAGAAAAGTGAAATTGCCAGGCCACAAACACACAATGTTGCGCTCTAAGTCCTGTATATTTTCTCACCCTTCTTAAGATCCACCTTTTCCGTTTCCTTTAACAGTAGTAATTCAAATCTCTTCTACCATTCTTGAAAATCTTAGGTGGTAGCCGTCTCCCAAGTCTCTCCTTCCAAATCATGTTTCACTTCTCAGACCAGGTTACAACTCAGAGACCTAAGCAGAGCCTCAAAATTGCCCTCTCCATTATTTAATGCACCCACACACTTCTTGCCTGCTAGGATCCTTGTTGTGTTTTTATTAGATGGGTAAGCACCCATTGATAATCTATCTTTGCTCTGTATCTTCTTTTAGAGGAAGCTTTGCTAAGCTGTCTTCTGAGGTCTTCATGGTTGCTAACTGTTTTTCTGTGGCCTGACAATGCATTAGTGTCTCAGTCACTCCATCACACACCTCTTAAATGCACGCAACAGTAGTCCATAATCACACCCTTATTCTGAGGATTGAATATTATTGCAACCACCATGATATTAATTGCATCATTATTTCTGCTCTGTTTGTGCCCAGATAGTTCTTATTCTGAAGAATGCAACTGACTATCGTGAGGCAAGATTGTCAGTATCTCATGGACAAGGGTGCCTTTTATCTTCAAATCCCCCTATTTAGTTCAGAAAATAATTGCCTGGGTTAATCAATGGAACACATATTCTGTTCCAGTTAGTGTTATCCATTCTAAAGTCCTTTCAGGGAAAGACAAATTTTATGATGTTATTGAAAGAGAAGGATAGAGTGATATAGGGAATATTCTCACCATACCATATACATGAGTGTGTGTATGTGTATATGAAAATTTCTTAATGAAACACAGTACCATGCACAGTATATACTATGAAATATACAAACAATGAAACTTTTAAATAAATACATAAGAATTATTAACTCTGAACTTTAAAATCTGAAAGTGCATAGGTAGACATACTCAGCCTTCTCCTCATGAACAGTTCAGATCTAAGGAAGAAGGATAATACCTAGCAACCCTGTGCCCCATCTCCCTGTTGCTTATTCCTCATTCCTCACCTTCACTCCCTTCCTGGGCACTCTCTCATAGTCCTGTTCCACCTTCTTCCTGGCTTCTAAGTAGAGTCTGTGCCCACCAGGAACAGAGAAAGCCCCACGTGAGATGCTCCCCCTCAGGGGCTCTGCAAGCTTCTCCAGCTCAGCCTGGCAGTAACTGAGAGATGCTGCTTCATTCTTTAGGAGGAAATCTTCCTTATGTTCCTCTATGGCAACCTGCCAGGGAATGATAGAGACACCAGAAAAGGAAGCTGTTGGAAAACGGATCCAACTTTGATCTTGGGGGAGGTAATAAACTTAGATGTGGAAATTACACCGTGGGTCAGGAAACTCTCTTCACTACCATGTCTGAGTCACCATGGACATTCCATGCCTTTCCACTGGCCAGGCTCACTCCCTGTGAAATAATAAGTTCTAACCGCAGGGCCTGTGGCTCTTTCAGCAGCACTGAGATTTACAGTGAACAATTCACCAGCTGAACAGTGGGGCATGGTTGGCAGGAGTATCTCCTCCAAGAATTAATATGGAGAAAAATACACCTGTGAAAAAGCAATTCACACAAGGACAGGAACTTTACATAGGTTCATGAGCTCTTCATTAATTCCTCCATGAAGAACATGAGTGTGTAAGGACAGAATAATAAAACTTTGTGTTATTCTTAGAAATTGCAGTCCAAGGGATTCCCTTACTTGAGTTATGAGGCTCCCCAGAGCTTTCAGGTGAGGGCTGAACTCAGTTTACAATATGCTTTAGTCTCCTGATGCCCCGAGCAGAGTACACAAGCCTCCCTGCACTGTGCTTATAGTCTACAAAACTGAGCTAATGTTTATGTGCTTTCTCATCCTGATATGTTTATTGAAAATTCTTATGTAGCAATGAAAAAAGTATCCAGTTCCTGAATTTGATCTTGTAGAAACCTGTCACTCACAAGAATCCAGATGAATGATAAGGTCAAAATGGCAGCCATTTTTCAACACTCCTAAAGGTGGGTATCAGGAAGGAAAAAGAAAAGGCACAGATACAGTACCACCAAGTTCTTCTGGAATTGCTGATTTTCATCCTTGAAGGAGTGCTCCATGAAGACAGCAATGGCTTGCTTCTCACAGGCCGTGTGCACATTGAGCAGCTCCTGGAGAGTGTCTGTGGGGAGCCTCACTAGCTGGGCCATCTGTTCAATGTAGTGGTCAGTTGCCTTCTGCACAGCTATGGAGTTCTCACGCTGGGCCAGAGTGGTCACTGCATTCTCTAAGCAAGGCACTGATCCACTATTGATGGCATCCACATAGGTCATCGCCAGAGTTGCCAGTCCTGACCAAGGCAAGAAATTGAGGGTTAGGCTAGCTATTGTTAATTTCGCATGATTCATGAAACAGCCGTGAAATACTAAATTATGTAGGCAATGAATATTTCATGCATGAGACTAAAGCCTATTTTGTTGGACCCAACCACAATTAAAAATGATAATTTTTTTCAAAAGTTTTGAATTTTAGGACAATAAGAGAGCATTATGAGAGAGGAGCAGCTCTTCTGCGTATTGGCATCATGTGACTGCACAGGGATATTTCATTGAAGGATGTGTGTATATTGTTTTGGGGATCATGTGTCTGCATGGTTGCATGTATATTTGTGTGTGTGTATGTGTATGTGTGTGTGTGTGTGTGTGTGTGTGTGTGTGTGTGTGTGTATAGAGGCAAATGGCAAGCCTTGATTGGCCAGTAGGCAGGCAGGAAATATAGGTGGGACAACCAGACAGGAAATAGAGGTGGGGCAATGAGAACAGGAGAATTCTGGGAAGCAGGAAGATCCCACTGCAGTCCTGTCCAGACATCGAAGAAGCAGGATGTGACCTGCCCCGCTGAAAAAGGTACTGAGCCATGTGGCTAACACAGATAAGAACAATGGGTTAATATAAGCTACAAGAGCTAATACGAAACCTAAGTTAATGGGCCAATCAGTTTATATCTAATGTAGAACTCTACGTGATTTTTCCTTGAGACATAATGACTGCAGGAACCAGGCAGGACAGAAACCCCAAAAAGCAGGCCCTCATGTTACACACAACCACTCTCAACACTTTCAGGTGGAATCTGGAAATTGAACTCATGATTGTAAGCTAAGCACTTTACTGACTGAACCATCACCTGAGTCCAAAAATAGTGAATTTTTAGCTCAAATTCACAATGAACTTTTAGGAACCTTAGTCTCTTACTTCCTTTAGAACTGTTTTTTCTAACCAGACAAGCAGTTGTGCCCTTGAACATTATTTCAAACCAGGTATTCCCTCTTTAAACTTAGTCTTGCTTCTTTGATTATTAGTCATTTCATAAGCTTTATTAGGTTTCAATAAGACTCCATATAGAGAGATACTATTTCAGAAAGACAAAATTTTCTGAATAGCATAAACAACTCTTTCTCTGTATGAGACACTAACATTTAATCAAAACGTTTCAGCATACTATTTCAAAGTAGAGAGATATTCCCTAGCGCAAAGTTAACTCACTGTTTCCATTGACAATGATTCCCTCTTTCAAGGTCTTGGCCTTGGAATTGGAGAAGATGTAAGAACAGAATCCTTTCGATTGCACTTGGAAATTGGGATCCAACTGGTCTTCTGGTATTTCCTCAACATGGACTAAGAGGTCTGTCTCTTTTGTAGGTCGATCAAAGACAAAACATTTCCGTTTCGGAAAGAAATGCCTGATGCATTCCCTAGGCATGTTAGCATTTTGGGCTTTGAGACCCCTGCCTGTAAAAATATATAAAAGAAATTAACTCTTTAACAAGACAGCACTCAGGCTCAGGGCCTGGTGTTTTCATTTCCAGAGAACCCCGGGGTCACAGTTGTTCTCTCCTTCATCTCCTATAATCCACCCACGTGCTCTTCATCTGAGCATCTTAGATGATGACAAATCCATTTCTGCTTAAAAGTAAAGGGCAATAAAGCAATTATGATGATAAAGAGAACCAACTATCCATGGGATAAGGGCAACTAATCTTTGGTCTTCCTAGTGTTTGGTACAGACCCAAGTAGATTAAGAATTTAGAAAACATTTACTGGACAATTAACTAATGAAACCAAAGTGTTAGAAGAAGTTGTCTGACTTTCCTATATCCTTGACAGAAATGAAATTTGGACCTTAAAACAAAGTGATGCAGAAAACAATAAGATGCAACCAGGAAAAATGAAAGATGGCATATGATATCAGGTCAGGAGAGAAAAGCACAAATATCAGCTTCCTGTAGACACACACCGTAAATACTTTAGAAGATTCTGTACCTTGACAATTATGATGAGTAATACTAACTTACATGTAATGTAAAGATCTGTTTTCTTTGCTAAATAAGAGTCTGTTAGTGTTGATTGAGAATTACAGCAATCCTGTGTCATACAAGTATTCAATGAATTTTTGTCAAGAGAATAAAATAAATGAATGAATAAAATTGCAGAGAGACCTCTCTCAAGATCTAAATATTGTATATTCAAAAATAGATATAATATCAAATATATTAACTGTAAGGCTGTCAAGAGAAAAGAAGGTTATGAGAAATGTAAAATAAAGATTTAAGTTCTATGTAAGAAAATATTGATTTTTTTCTGAACTATTCCTAATACATCTTTATCTGAAAAATATTAAGTAGTCAAGTAGTAATAAATACAGTGTACAAAAGAATTACAATTTGGAATAGATCACTTCATTTCATGTGAATTTATATGATCTGTGTACTTTCTCTCTGTATATGTGTGTGTGTGTGTGTATATAAAGTTAAATATATATATAGGGTTGGAAAATATGTATGTTAAGGTTAAGTTATAATATATATCATATATATTATCTATATTGTGTGGTTGTATGTGTGTGTGTGTGAAGAGAGAGAGAGAAACACCAAAATCCTTTATAAGAAGCATAATGTGTGGGGTATGAACATTATAGAAAGTATTACCATCCAAATAACATTTTTCACAATTAGTTGATTTAAGATCATTTGGTCCAATATTTATGCCTCATTGTTTCCATTGTATTTAAACTCCAGCAGCTGAAGATTGTCTAGGATAATAACCATGGAAAATGCCCAATAATTGCTTTTCTGTTATCAGTTTATTACTGGCTAAGAGTTCAAATTAGGGTAAAAGCAACATTCATGTCAAGTAATGAATGAGACAGCGCCTTCCCTCCCAAGCCAGGCTCTGATACCTGGAATCAGCTTCAGGGCATTCTCCAGGTACTCATCCGCTGTGATGACGCACCCATCTAACTTCAGCTCCAGAGTGAAATCCCGAACAGTCCAGACAAAGTCCGGAAAGAAGCTCACAAATTCATCAGAGTCATCCATTTCTTCATATCGTGAAGAAGATTTTGTTCTGATCAGCTCGGTAAGTTCAGTCACATAGCTGGGACCTTCGCTAAGGAACAAAAGGCACCCTTCTACCCTCCTAGATGTCTCCTACAAACACATTTTCCAAGCACTCACTTCTGTTCCACAAACCCTTTTCCTAAGTTCAAAGTACTGAGTAACATAAGCCATATTCCCAGTTGTCACTCTTAAATTAATGAAACACGGTTCGGTCCCTGGAAGGATACTGCAGCTGCTCCAGGGCCTGGTGGTTGATGGTGCTCATGCTGTTGTAGACAAAGGTGCTGCTTAGAAGCACAGCCAGGGCGAAGATCCATGAGTCATTCTTAGGGTCACCCTAGAGGACACATGAAGACAAGGGACTTCAGAATCTAACCTCCATTCTCTCACTTGTTTATTGGCTGCTTGAGCAGAAATACATCAGACTGATAGAATGAAGAATAATGATTTGAAGAATAAAAATTCTTATTTCCTTTTCAGTATTGAAACAGACCTTACCAGTTTCCATAACCAAAATCAATGACACTGTCCAACTATGCAAAATATTTGCTATAGTGCTTAATACAGTATATGGCCAATAACAACATACCATTTAATTAACAGGTTATCAACTATGTCATATTAGAGGCAGTAATATTTACTTAGATTCAACAACTATTCATGAAACATCTACAAAATATGAATTACTACATTGAGCTGTAAGAATGCAAATTTTCAAGTAACAATAGGAAGAGGCAGACCTGTAAATATAAAAATACAACCATGATGACAACCTGTACCAACAGTAGAATGGAATGCTAGTACACAGAAAAACATGATTAATTTTAATAAGTAAAAGGAGGGCTGTGTCACGTTAGTGTGACTGTGTACCCGGGCTGTGATGGCTATGATAGAAAAACAGCTTCTCTTTTAATACTTGATGAGAGATGTAATTATAGATTTAAAGAAATAATGCATATGGGAAGGTTAATACTCAGTAAATAAAAAATATTCTATTGCACAAGTCATATAAATGCCTCACACACCTATTTGGTTTGACCAAAGCAGAGGCTACACCTAAGGATTTGGATGCTCAGACTGGAAGTAATATTTGAGGAAAGATGTGATGCTCTGAAAGCCAGGCGAATAGATTAGATGCTACCCAGTCCCACAAACTCTAGAGCCAGTGGGTCATACTCTATCATGTTTGCAGTTCTTGCAACCAGCACAGAAGTTGCACTGAACGTGCAATCAGATGGTACACAGACACAAGGCTAACCCCCATAACTCTCCGACTTACCTTTTCCACATCACCTAGACCCTCTGTGTCTAGAAGCACAAGGGTGAACTTTGGCTTGGTGGGGTGGGGCACACACCACATCCAGATGCCCTTGGTTTCAGACCTCACTGTGGTGCCCAGATTGAAGCCTGCAAGAGAGAATAAGAAAGCAATGTTTATTCATATTAATACTTAGAATATAGGAGACAGAAGTTCTACCCAAAGTGGCACTGAGCTGATTCAGGTACAAGATATTAAGAGGAAAGTAGCTGTTGCATGTGCCTTATAGGAAGAGGGACAGGGCAGATTGAATGACTTAATTTTTGAGAGACTTGAGTGTACATTTTACAAAATGAGACATGCGAATTGCTAGATGTGAAAAGCTGTCCCACCTTGTCTATAAGCTGGTGGCACAGAGCCAAACTAGCCACATTAGCAAAAATTAAAACCAGATGGAGTTTTTATTTTAAAAAATGCAGAATTCTTTATTGTTGTTAATAAACTTGTGAACTACACATAAAGTTTAAAAAGCAATCTGATGTCATGAGGAAACACTGAACATGCAAACATCCTGACATGTAGACTCACTTCTGGTTATGTCACACTAAGAGGTCTGTGGGAAAGTGCCCCAACATAAAGACAGGCCTGTGTGTGAAAACCTCGTCCTCCAAAGTAAGCTCTGCAAAGAAATCCATACTCACTGCAACAAACGATATTTTCACATATTGACATACTATAAAATTTTAAAAGTAATTTAATAATACTTACAACAAGCAGGATGAACTTTATAAATTTGTGAGTAAAAGAAGCCAGAGACATCAGAATACATGCAACACATGTATTCTGATGCATTAAAATAGACACATATGCTTTATATAAATATGTATAAGTGTACTTCTTAAGAAGTTTAATAGTAGGTCAAAGTGAACTGATTTTTATAGATGCACAATTAGATTTTATAACTGATTTTGTGAACCAGTGGGGGAAGTTTCATGAAAATAAGAATATTGATAAGCCTTGGGAGAGTATAAGATGATATGCATAAAGTATTTTAATGCTAACACAGTTTTATATTTTGACCTGGCCAGTAAAGAAATAAGAATTATCTTTATTAATTATGGCATACACTGTATGTAATTTATGTAATTATGTATTACTGCATATACATATTTGAAAAGACTTCATAGAGAAATGTATATAGTTATTAAAACACTGTGATGAAGTAGGGCAGAAAAATAAAAAGGTAACTCAAAAAGAACATGACACAAACTCAAATCTTCTCTCCCCTTTCCCCCTCCTCCTTCCCTTTTCCCATCTTTCTCTCCCTCTATTGTTCGCTCCTTCTTCCCTCTCTCTTTTTCTGCCTCACAGAGTGATGCTTTCAAAACCTAATTGCCCACCCTTCCTTCCTTCCTTCCCTCCTTCCCTTCTTGCTTCCTTCCACCATCCCATATTTATTATTTTAATAAACAAAGCAGTGAATTGAATTTGTGTTGACTCCATACTAAAACTAAGATGAGAGAAAAGGGGAGGTGATGGGAATTGATCTGATAATTGATCAATCTCATGATCAGGAGAGAATGACCAATTTGCATTGCCAATGATTCCAAACAAATGGCCTCTGTCCTTCTGTCTGAAGACAGCACTCACCGTGGTTCTGTCCTGCCAAGCGGTTCATCAGGTAGGACTTCCCTGTACGGTACAGTCCTACAATGGCCACCACCACCACAGGCTGAGTAATTTTCTCAAGAATGTTTACTGCTTCGGGATTCACCCTCAGCTCTTCAGTCTCATTTTCCACTAGGCAGATGGGCGCCTCCATGCTGGCACCAGATGTTATGGTAACCTGCAAACCCCCCCAAAAAAAAATCATTCTCAGGAGAGTATGAGATCTCCAAGCCCCCTCTAGTGGCATGTCAACTGGCATGTATTTACACAATGAGTGCATTAGTTTTTGGTATGGGGTTATTTGAGCTTTGTTGGGGTTGAATGATAATTTTTCAGGAATCTCTCTAAAGCAACCACTCCAAAACCAATAAGAGTGGAAGAGAGGAGATGTATTCATCAGTGAACCAAAGTCAGGATGGTTCCTGAAGGTTTCTATATGGAGTCTAGTTTGTATTCACATTTTATACTCTATGTGTGGCAAGCAGGCAAGCAAGGGCAACATTTTTTTTCAGAAGCACACATAGCAGTTAGCTTTTTACTTTACAAAGATGTGTGTTACATTTGCCAGGCATAAGCTTTTGGGGTGGGATTAAGGGCAACAGCCTGTTGGGTTTTATCCATTTCTCCAGGTTGTTCTATTCCAGCGAGCAAATGAAGTCATGCTTGGCAACAAGCAGTACAAACATGGAGCTTTAAGTCAATCTAGTAACTGGTCTTTTCTGCCTTATTCTACTTCAACAAAGTCTTATGTAACCCATGCAAGGGCCAAACTTTCTATATAGTATAGACTGGCCTTGAACATCTAATCCTGCCAACACACACTTTCTTTTTCTATTGAGATTACATACATGCATCGTCTTACCTGACATTCTAATTGTGGTTTTTCGTGGGGGGGTGGGCAGGAGTTTTGCTATGTTTTCAATTTTTTTTTTCAGGTAGTATCTCACCAAGCCCAGAATGGCTTCTAATTTTTTTAATTTTTATTTTATATATCTATTTTTTTCAGCAGCAAAGACTGATCTTGAACAATTGATTCTGGTGCTTCCACTATCTTAAAGGCAGGAGCATGGATGAATAACACCATGCCGAATTTATATGCTGCTGAGGAGTGAAGCTTCATCAATACTAGGTAAGCAATCAGCCAACTGAGAGCAGCCCTGGGACCTTCAACTTCCTTCCTGTACAATGATAAGTAACAAGTGTGTGGTCTTACACTGACAATTCATCATCCCACATCTGCTTCGTGCCTATGGTGTTGAAGACGACACATGAATATTATTTTTCTCCGGTAGCTAATTTCTCTGAAAACGTATCCTAATCAATAAATACTTCTGTGGGCAAAGGGTCTAAAGGTGGTATCAGATTTACATTTTCTCATAAAAGTACCCTATACATTAAAGACTATTGCCTTTCCTTTTCACGTGCGCTGGAGGCCATACAAGCATGCAGAAAAATGCTTAGGGAGCCTAAGTTACTCAGTGGAATAGGGAGTCAACACCACTGTTCTTGGATGAATGACACCCTTTGAAACTATACATCAAGGTACTCCGGCTTAAATGCTGTTTTTAACCTTTGACTAAAAAAAGTGTGACTGACTCACACTCAGGGCACGGGAGTGCAGCTGGTACCACAGAGATGCTTGAAACCCACATAGAGGATTTAGTCTGTCTGACATAACATGACATGGCCCTGTTTTCTGCTTCTTCAACTTCAGGAGGCACACAGGGAGAGAGCAACTAAGGAGCCTGGGGTTAGGTCCCTCTGTAGCAGAAAGAATTTCGTCCCCTTATGGTGGAGACGTGTGCAGGATTGCACAGACCAAAGCTCATGTTCCTCTTGAAACCTCGCTCGCATCCCCCATCCCTGGCTATGGCTGATGCTCCAAAGCCACTGCGCCTCCCTCTGGTGCCAAGCAGCGCGGTCCACACGCCCTGGGGCAAGGGAGCCGCTTCCTGTCACATTCGTCCATCCACCAGTGTAACCTTGAATCAGGGTAGAGTTTGCTCCCTGATACCTCAGGACCTTGCTGAAGCCCCTTTGAAATGTGTGCATTGGGTACCGAGTCGCAAGGCACTCACCTGACTGCAAGGGACGAGTCTCTGCTACCCTGGCTCAGCACCCTTAAGCTTGCTGCTGCGTCTGGGCTCTCTCTAAAGTTCTATGCTTTAGAAAGAGGAGTCAAACAGGATATTGCACCCACCCAGTTGTGGGAATAGAAAACTGAAATTGAAACTGCCTTAGCCTGTTTGTGCTTGCTTTCTGAGTTTTGCACTGTTTCCAGGAAAGAAGACAGAATCTGTGGGAGGCCAGAGGAAAGTCCATAGTTCTGCGCCGGATGACCAGGCGAAAACAAAAATAATTTGCTGAGTCTCCAAATATGGACTTTTATTGGAGAATAGCAGAGTGTGGCAACAGGGATATGCCAGCTCCCACCACAGTGAGCTATTAGCTTATTTGAAGATGTTGATGCAAATGGATATTTTTAACTTAAAAATTTTCAGCCCATGCACATTAATACTGTACATATTAACAGGGTAATGGATGTTTACACATGTTTACACACATGATGTGTGGTGTAGATTGTGTTAACAGAGAAATCTCTTCAAGCAGTTAACATGTCTTTTTGAGATGTGTACCCTACTGTCACCAGTACTCACCTCAATGGGCAGCTGCATAAAAGAACACTGGCTTCTCTCTTTCCCCACTGTAAATCAGCTTCCTATGTCTCCTACCATGGGAGTTTTTTAAAGGCAAAAGTGAAGTGATTGCAAGAGATGTTTTGAAAAACTTAAGTAAGCTTTGCCTTCAGTGCCTTTGCCCAGATGCCTGCTAACACACAACAGTCTGAGCTGTAATCTTTGCCTGGTTAAGTGGTGCATTTCATTTTAGGGTGATTTTATGATTGGAATGTAACCTCATGTTGGATTGAGGATTATATACATTTAGACAAGAATAGAAAAGTGTCTGGGCTCGATGCCTCTCTGGGGTTCCCTAGGCATCATCTTACTGAGCTAGGGGCTAGGACAGGCCTGAGAACCATCCCTCAGTATGTCTTAAGGTTACTCTTCAGTTGGGAATGTAGGTTTGATGCCCATCTGTCAGTTAACTGAAGTAAACTTAGCACCAAGCAATGGAAAATGTGAATTCTGTAAAATACTAGTTGTCAGACTCAAGGCTGGGACAAGAACGCAATTTATTGCAGTTAGTCAGGGTGATTTGGGCAAATTGCGGGAAAAAATACAAGCTTAATAATTTTCATGGAAAAAAAAAGCATTTTTATGATGCTTTTTTTCAAGACCAAATGGATCCGTTTCAGATTGACTTGTTCCCTGTAGCAAGATGGTAAAAACTATGGGAATGTAGAACCAAGACCCTGTTCAATGGAGCACAACGAGATCTTTCTGAAATTCCCAGAAAATAATGACCCAGCATGTGGGAGCACTGTAATAATGTGAGTTCAAGGACTTCAGCAGAATCGAGATGGATTTGAGACTTTAATGAGCCATATGTCTGGGCTCCAGCATCCTCTCCTGCTCTTGGGCGGTTTTCTTTTCTCCTCTCTATTTCTTCCATCGTTTGATTAATACTTAACTTGAAGCTCCCCCCTTTATTACTCACAGCTGGCTCTTGCTTCTCTGTTGTTCTTTACAATTTTTTTTTTTTTTTTAGTGTCTCCTTCATGGCTCACTTAGTGCTATGCAGAGGCCATGGAGATAGAAGACAAAAGACTGCCTGGGCTAATTTCTCCCTGAGCCATTAAGAGCTGAATTTGCAATGCGGTAGGAAAGGCCATGCTCAGCTGATGTGAAACCACAGTTACACTTGTTAGTTTCCAGAATCAGCACAGTGTGCATGCCATGGAAAGAGAGAAATACCTTCTTCCCGTTCAGCCTCCTAAAAGATGAACTCTGCCAATTACCTTGTGTAGCTTATATTCATCAGTGAAACTGCTAACTAAAGGATTAATTTTCCCATTGCTGCCTTACTGTCCAGGAATTTCAAGAGTAACACCACTGCCCAAGGAAGCACAAGGAGCAGCAGGCACAATTTCAGCCTCTTTTTGAATACATCATTGTTCTATGCAATCAGACACTGGACCCAGTAGACTTCACATCCTTTCTTGAAATACCTTGTGTTTTCTTTCTAGCCATGGATAAACTAAAGTCCATACTCTCATGAGACATGAATACTCCCCCACAGTAGCTCTTTTCTCAGTCCCTTAGACTCTTCATGACCCAATGATACATTCACAACTCACACCAGGTATCAGACAACCAGATTGGCATGCAGTTCCCTAAGCACCCAGCTGATCATTTTTATATACCTGCATATTATTTTTCTTCTGCCTGGCAACTGTCTAGCTTTTAGCCCTTAGTTCATGTATTGTTCCTTCTTCTCAATACCCCTGTCTCCCTACCTAGAAACCTCCCCTGACCTTTCCCCGCAGTTTGCATCCCTACAGCATACTTTGAATTGTACTTTTGACTCTGCCAATTGTTTACTGTCTATTTTACTCAGCCACTGTATGGTGTCTGCCCCTGAGTGTTTCTTAAATATTTGTTGAATAGTTGATGGATAAAATATTTTAAAATCTCAGAATTACTTCTGATTGTTATCATAGCACCAGGATTGAAAAGGAGACTTTAAATAAAGTAATGTAAGAAATAAGGACAGCATTTTGAAAGCAAAAAAAAAATGTCAGGATGAAAACAAGTTATTGAAGTCAATATAGAAGTAGATTCTAAGCATAAGCAAAACCTGCCATAAGCACCTCCACCCACTTCCTTTAAATTAACCCAGAAACTTGAGGGTTTTTTTCACATCTCCATAGCACACTTGTCAGACATGTCCAAACCCAACTATGTGTCTCTGTGATATATATCCTATGCTCAAATACATATTTATTCACACAATAGGTAATGAATAAATGAAATAGATCTCTCCCGTAGATGCCACCAATTATCTATGCTGATAAATAGCACATGTTAGTCTTATAATGTTAAACTAACTCTTTACATTAGGCTAGAGAATGAAGATGATCATACAAAGAAATAAAAAGAGGAATTTAATGATTTTACTGAAAAGTTTATCTATGATTTTTCTGCATCATTTGTTGTCTGAATTTCATTTGTTTGACATATGAGATAGTTCATCCAGAAATAAAATATATTGTATGAAACAATTTAAGTATCATTTGGATTCATTGTGATTTTCTGTTTATAACAACTTCCAGTCTGATGAGCTATGCTTAACATTAAAAACAGGTCAAAACACACAACGAAGAGCATGAATTTGTAAGCGTTGGGAAATTACGGCATTGAAAGCCTCTCTACACACTTTCATAACTAAGTATTAACATGACTTAGTCCAGTGCTGAGTCATAAATTTCCTAGATGATTTGAAACTCCAACCACTAGAATCTTTCAAGTAATAACAACCCACAGGAACCAACCACCAGTCACCAGTATCAGAGCAAAACTTGATGTCATTGGAAAAAGACATAGGGCTTAGAAGTTTCTGCCCTCTTCTGAGCCCTTCCCTTCCCAGACCTTGCTCTGATAGCTGGGATCAGTTCAAAATCTCCTCTAAGTTGTCATCTTTACAGATGGACTCTTTCTCTGTTTCCAGATACAGAATAGAATCCTGATTACATCAAAGGAGATCTGGAAAGAAACATGTAGATACATCTGAGTCATCCCCTCACCCCCACCTCCAACTCCACCTCCCATTTTATTTCAGATCAAAGAGGATTTGGCCTCTGTTTGCTCTGGTTCAATTACATAAAAATGGGTCACATATAAATGCCTATATTACATATTTACAAAGCAAAATTTAAGCTACATTGGTAGTATTAGCTTTTGTCTACTGTCTTTTTATTGTAACTAAGTTTCAATAAAGAAGAAAGTCACAGTTGCCCTTACTGGAAGTTCAGTGAAATATGGAAGGATACTGCAGGTGCTACAGGGCCTGGAGATTGGTGGTGTTCACACTCATGTGGACAAGTGTTGCCCAGAAGCACAGCAAGGCCAATGAGTCATTCTTCGGGTCACTCTAGAAGGCACATGAAGGCAAGGGACAAAGAAGCACATTTTTCATTTCTTCTACACGTATTAACTATTTGAGCTGGACTTTATGCCGTTCAATACTAAACCCCAAAATTTTGAAGACAACCAAAAATGTCAAATCTAATTCTATATATTAGTACCAATTCTTTTAGAACTTCAGTTACACTATTTTGTATGTAGAGAAGAAAATGACATTTTTTTCAGTGTCAGTGAAATGCTTACTATATAGTCCATTAGAATATAATAGGTCCAGAATTAAAAATTGTTTCTGTAGCAAAATTGTATTAACTGTGGTTATATCGGGGGCATGCATGCTACTCAACTAAATTCAGAAAACTGTCAGTTACCCATTTATAAAAAGCTAGACACTGTCTTCACTATACAGATAAATATTTCCTTAGGACAACAATATGATTATTTTCAGAGACAAACCTGCAAACATAAATGTAAATACTATAATCCTCTCCAGCAGGATTAGAAGAGTATAGGATTATATAAAATAAATGAGTAATTTAGATGAGGGAAACAGTGTTACAAAACTTGAGACCTGAAAGACTGCAGACAGACAGGAAGGAGGTGGCACACGTGTTTGTTGGCAATATCCAATGCCATCTTATAGAGGAGGAACAAATCTTGGTTCTCTGTGCTTGGAATATAACAGTGAACACACACATGTGCACACACACACACACACATACACACACACACACACTTTGTACTGAGTCCATATGAACATTATTAGCATTGCTCATATGAACATGTGTCCGGAATTGATCACTTGGGATTCAACGATTTATATGGGAGCTCTTCCTGGAAGAACTGATTCTCCCTCAAAGCAGGCATTGCCTTCCTGCTGCTCCTCATCTAGGAGTGCAGTCATGTGGAATTTCCAGTCCATGTTAGCACCGCATCTGGTGCTGCTATTATGCTGATCTTCTTTAGGAAACAATAATGTTATGGGGTTTGGGGGTGTGTTTTTTTCCCTGTTCTGTCTAAAGGACACTATCTGAAGGCGGGGTCCTGATGCCCTCTGCATATTACAATCTTCCTGCTCTTCTTCCAGAGTTCTTTCTGAGCCCCAGGAGTAGGCGTTGCATTGCAGGTGTATACTTCTGACTTCTAAGGGAGGGAATATATGAAATACATACAAAGTACAAATTCCAGCAACTAAGCCATCTGGAAGATGAGCATCTTTTCTATTTTTTTTAAAGATTTATTTATTTATTAAGTATACAGTGGTATACCTGCATATGTCCCTGCAGGCCAGAAGAGGGTACCATATCTCATTACAGATGGTTGTAAGCCATGTGGTTGCTGGGAATTGAATTCAGGACCTTTGGAAGTGCAGCCAGTGCTCTTAGCCTCTGAGCCATCTCTCCAGCCTGCATCTTTTCTATTTTTGCAAGGCCTGACAGAATATGTCAAGAAGAATCTGAGATTGAAGGTAGCAGTTAGGAAGAAACCACTGTACTTCAATGTCTCTGCAGAGAGCCTAGGGCTTAGTCTCTCATTCTATAAGCCTACTGTAGGAGAAGACAATGGGGTGTACACTCCTGCTCTTTGCTGCAGCCCCCAGTGAATGCCCAAAGAGGAACAGTGTGTCCTGAGATTCAGTTTCATTTCTTGCTTCTGCTAGGATGCTTCTGTCCTATTATATGTGAATTTCAGTATGAGCAAGAATTGTAGTATATTAAGTTGAGGCATACAGAAGAATCAATTTAACACATTTTACATTTACATTCAATTTTATTGAGCAACAGAATGAGACTTATTCTTTCTTTCTCTGTTTTCATCTTGGTGGATACAAGCAAGAGCTATTCTACTAGAACAAACTAAAGTCTATTTACATTTGAATAACTACAATGAGCCAATGGTCAGAAGCATCTTAACATAAAAGGGAAATGCACATTTCTTAGCCATGTTACCAATGAAGCACAGCATTTAATTAAAAAAAATTGTGAGACACACAGAAAAAACAAATACAGTTATATATTTTAAAGAGATAAAGCAAATAGACGTATGAATAGAAGGCAGACTTAGAATGATCAGAAATCGTTTAAAATTTCTAAATTTTCAATTGTAAAATGATTTAAATCAGTATAATTACTATTTAAGAATCCAGTGAAAAGTGAGCAATACCCATGGGCAGGTGTAGACTCTAAGGAAGAATTATTGAAACAGACAGAGCCAAATGGCAATTCTGTGTATCAGAAACACTGTATTTGCGAAGAAGAATTTCTTTAATGAACATAACAAAAGATAGAATGTGCAGCTAGCAGAGAAGACAATCAGTAGAAACAAATCTATCTGTAAATCAATGACATGGTAGCTGGGCCTGTGACAAGGTTGACTATAACGTTATTGGGCTCCCAAAGAAGAAACAGAGACGAAAGAGAACATGCAAATGGCCAACTTCCAGTACTGAGGAGTCTCACTGCCCAAAGACTACTATTCCATCCAGTTGAGAAATATGCATTGTTTCTGATTTCTCACTGGTACTTTCTTTCTGTCCACCAGCAGGAGAGATACACATGTAAGTCCAAGATATTGATCAGGTTAACACTGTGTAGGCAATGTAAAATACCTTAAGACAAATATGGCAGTTAGACAGGGGTATTGGGGTTTTATAACTACTGGGTTGTCTCGAGTCCTTTAGTCTCTTGCTCCTTTCTGTCTTCAATGAGAAGCAGTAAGGAAAGGAAGTCCTTCCTTTGGTGGTTAGCTTAGGATGCATTGGTTATGTGATCGTGAGTGATAGACTGTTTCTCTTGCGATTTGAAGCTCTTGATTGAGTTGTCTGAGTTTAGCTTCTTGTTCTGCCTTGATCCTCGCAGCCTCTTCCTAAGAGGAAATAAACAGAATTGATGGAGTTTGACAAAAATAAATACACCAAACTTTTATCTCATTTGTTAATCATTGGCTCCTCCATACTTACATTACTCTACAGTAGCAATAGACAATTCCTGAACAACTCTTCAACCATATGTGTGTAGCTACTTCTATTACTTTCCAACCCTTTTCTCTAGTTCCAGACACAGCACATTTCAGTCTCTGAAACGTTAGGGTCTCTAGAATTCCACCCCAACATGACCTTCTTCCTTAGACCAAAACATTACCTTGGCAATCTCAGTCACATATTCTCTTCAATTAAAACACACTGAATATTGTCAGATATTTTTCTACAAGAAGAGTCTGTACACAGAGTGACAAGGTGCCATCCAGAATGTCAAATGCAGCCATCTGAGTCCTATCTAAAAAGTAGGGTCCATGTCGCCACACTTTGACAAGAAAGCAAGGGAATATGAAAGATAAATAGTAGTAGTTCCTGATAAAGCTAATACCTGTAGATATACTGGTAAGTCAGGGGATGGGTAGGGACAGTTTTTAGTGGTGACTAGGAGTGTCATACTATCTCTGCAGAACCAGCCATGTTTGATGCCAGTATTTGGGTTATTCTTGTGGAAATTCACTGAATTCACTTGAAAGCTGGGGACACAGTCGTTCTGCTTCATGGTGACTGGAGATTGCTTCCTGGCAATCTAAAGGCTGTGTATGTGCTAAGCAATGACTTCTGCTTCTTGAGTGTGGGTAAAACTGAAGAGACAAACTGCAAGTTAAAGAACAACAGAACTAGAAGCGACCAAGGCAAGACAGGAATAAAGACAGAGAACATGAACCTCATGTAAAAATAATAACATGATCAAGACACATGATTGTCCAAAGCAAGTAACAAACAGAAGAGGTAGTTAATTAAGAAATGCCTCCATTATTATTTAATAATTGATTATGTATACTCTATGCCAAACATCATTTTAAACACAAATATTAAAGCATTTATTATAACCTTGTAAAATACATGTTCCTGCCTCTATGCTGCACTAAAGTACAGAGAGAGGCAATTTGCATAAACATACATTTAGTAAAAGGCGATACCTGGGACTGACATCCAGCAGTCTGACTTCAGGGTCTCGTCCCTGAGCTGCCCCATGAGACTACCTTTCCCCTTGGGTCATCATATTGTCACGTTGACAGATGGGAGATTGAGTAGCTGAGTAACATCCAAGAGGAAACACTTCAACAAGTACCTGGATCTTCTGTACCCTGATCCTCTCTTGCTCTGCCTGGAAGTTTGCTTTTTCAATCTCCATTTGCCTCAGTTTCTCTTGATGCAGTCTCTCCTGCTCTGCTCTCCTTTGCTCTTCCTGGATTCGAATCGCCTTCAACCTCTGTGCTTCATCCCTGGCAGCCGCTGCTCTTTCTTGTTCAGCTGAGGAGAAAAGAAAGTCAGTCACAAGTCTCTGGTATGAGAACAGTGGCCTCTCCTTGCAAATGCAGGCTGTGTTAACTTTAAACTTCTTGTGCACCATGCATTGCTTCTATTTCCGTCTCACCTTTCCTCGCAATCTCCTTGGCTGTGAGAGCCTGGTCTGTTTGTAGAATTGTATTGCTCAGTTGTTCTTTGGTCTTCAAATGCTTCTGAAGCTCTTCCTCAGCCTGGGAACCCCAAAATGTGCTATTAGAACCAGGAAATGCTAATTTGCAAACCAGAAAATGTCTTTCTTTCTTTTCCCACTATCTTTCCTTCCTAGGGGATGCTCAGTCTGTACATGATGGGTCTGTCCATTAGTCTGCAGCCACGGGAATAATGTTGCCTTTGCCAATCAGAGCACCCAGGGATGATACACCTAACAAACTTGCCTATAGGTAGATAAACACTGAAATGTGGGTGTTTTAAAAACGAATGTGGGTGCTGCAATAGATATGCTTGCCCTCCTCTGAGATGTAAGTCTCTAAAGGCAAGCTAAACTAGGGCTATGTCAGAGACTTTTGGATTTTTTTGTTTTATTTTTGTTTTGTTTGTTTGTTTGGTTGGTTGGTTTTTTGGCGGGGGCGAGGGAGACTGCTTGAAAATGAAGTTAACAGTCAGGAAAATGAAGCAGGGGTTGGAAAGAAATAAATAGAAGGAAAATGGATGGCATCACTTGAACTCTGGCATGTATCTATACTTGAAATAAAAACCTTTTCAGCCAGTCAACTATTGGCTTTCCCTAAAGTGGCTTCACTTATTGAGATTCTGACTTGTGTAATCCTAACCAGCCCTGTTGATGTTCATAAATGTTGATGATTACAGCTGAAGTCTAGTGCTGACAGTGATGGGCAGCTTTCTTCTACAGCTGCCATTGAAGTAGACGTTCTCTGCTAGAACATCGAAGCCAAGTACATTTCACTCAAAAAAAAAAAAAAAAAAAGAGTAACTCATGGACAGAGACAGAGAATACATCACTGCACCTGTACTGGGAATGAAGGATACCTGTGTTCCCTTCCCTGGCTGCTGACGATACTGTGCCTTCAGCTGCTCCATCTTCTTCAGGAAAAGACTGTGGCCTCCTGGTTTGGCATAGATCCCCTGAGCCACTTCTTGTTCCAGAGGCTTAAAAATACTCTGAAGTAGGGTTGAGCAGCGGTCCGCAGAGGCTTCCACATTCTTCTTACAAATCTCATCCTGCTTTCCACTTAGGAGGGTCTTTAAAGGGGAAAAAAACATGAAAATGTTAGGTATGCTTCAGTGCTCCTGGGAATTGTTTTTCAAATGAATCTGCATTTTATTTCCTTAGAAACTTGGACAAACGTGTGTAAGATTATATCCTTATCAAAGCTGGAAGAGTTGCAAGAAAATACTCTATGAGAAGTTATGTTTACTTGGCAGTTAGAAATGTTTTCCTTTCTAACAGCAGATTTATTAAGTTGTTTCTTAAGGAACAGTGAGAAAGAACTTCTCTTATTTTTGTTTTGTTTTGCTTCATTTTGGTTTTCTTTTCTTTCTTTTTTTTTTTTTTTTTTGAGACAGGATTTCTGTGTGAAGCCCTGGCTGTTCTAGAACTAGCTCTATAGACTAGGCTGGCCTTGAACTCACAGAGATCGTCCTGCCTCTGCCTCCTAAGTGCTTGGATTAAAGGCATATACCACCACTACCCAGCATGCTTGTATCTTTAATCTATTCATCTTGATATTTTCCTACATTTATGTAGTGAGGTTTACTCTTATTTATCCCACGATCTTTTCTCCTCCATCTACTGAAACCCTTCTTATTCCCAGGAACTCTCTGTCTGTCTGTCTGTCTGTCTGTCTGTCTCTGTCTCTGTCTCTGTCTCTGTCTCTGTCTCTGTCTCTCTCTCTCTCTCTCTCTCTCCCGTGTGTGTGTGTGTGTGTTCCACCGAATTTAATTGAGGTTACTTGAAACTCTTTTCTCAAGATGCTATTTCCACTTTAGGTGTGATTTTATATTTTCAGAGCTCTCACTTGCACCATAATTTTAAATGTAATCAACTGTTTAATGATGTTTCTTTCAGAGTTTTCGACTTCTAGGTGTGTAAAATTGAGTCACTGGTTGTATTATCTGCTTATTCAATTAATCCTACTTTCACTGTATCTTAGTAGATGCCAAAGCAATTCTATCTACTTGATCAATAAAAAGTAAACACATTGTTAATGATTATTTTCTGTGAGGGAAAAGAAATTCAAGGGCGTTTTTTCATGGAGTGTGTGTGTGTGTTTTGAAAATGTCAGGATCCTTGGGACCATATTCTTTTCAGTCTTTCCTATTTTGCAAATTAACTCACATCAAAGCCACACAAGTGACTGTCATTTCTTTCCAATCTAGTGGAAACTGATTTTTTTTAATTAATCCTATTTTCCAGTTGTAGAGTATTCTTGCCTTCTATTGACTCTGATATCTACAAACAAATATAGAAAGTAATGACCTCCAACTCCTTCTGGAAACATTGGTCCTCATCCTTGAAAGAACACTTCCTGAAGATTTCCATGGCTTCATTCCCACAGGTCCTGTGCAGGTCCAGCAGCTCCTGGAGGGTTTCTGTGGGCAGCTGCACCGCCTGGCTCATCTGCTGCTCATAGTGGGCAATGGCCTTTTGCACTGCAGCCGAGTTCTCTCTCCTGGCCAAGGCTACCACTGTGTTCTCTATGCAGGGCAGAACACCACTATTGATGGCATCGACATAGGTCAGCACCAAGCTTTCTAGACCTTCAGAGAAGGAAGAGATGTTTGTATCATTTGCGGAAAAGGTCTAAGATCAATATGGGATCATTCTGAGAATGTTAATTATGTATTGCCTGCAGTTCTTCAGCATTCTACATAGAATTCAAGTGGCCCAGAGAAGTTCTTTTGAAGAACTATAAGATGAAGATGACAAGTAGTTATTTCTGTGAGGAAAAACATATAAAAATAATAAAAGCCTAGTCAAATCTTTGTTGAAAGAAGAAAACAGAAAAATTCTTAAGATATATGTGATGATCTGTATTTTATCCTTCTCCACAGAGAAATAAGATGATTATATAAAAGTCATGAACATTCGTTTGATTAACATGCTTTAGATTTTTGCTACTTTAAGCTTCCTATGTCTTTTCTTTCTCTCAGTTTTCTATTCTATTCAGTTTTTTCCTTTTTCTTTATTTTATCATGGTTAAGGTTTTCTGAGTTACTTTCCTCTGTAAATAGGATTCAGGAATCTAGACCTTATTCTTCATCAAAACTCCTGTGTTTGTCTTCCTTGTCAGCTCCTGCATGGAAGTAATACAAATTCCTTTCACAATATTTGAAGTATTTGCCAAGTTCTAAAACATGGGGTTCTCAATATCAGCTACATTAAATAGTGTGTATACACACCTTTCAGGATTGTAAACAATATGGGATTATATTCAACATCTGTAGAATTTTTGCAACAGAAAAATCCTGTTTCTACAGGGAACACACATGTATTTATCTTACTTTATTTTATCTTATCTCATGCATATCAAATGCTATGTCACATAATAAAAATCTAATTAATATTATGGAAATTTTGTCAACCCACATGAATTAATCTGTTTCAAGATAAATGGGTAAAACATCTCTAATTGATGTCATCATTCTTAGGATTTTACATGATGCAACTTTGAGGTTTTACTAAAACAACACTAGAGGTGAGCTTGGTTCCTGTGGTACATTGGATTTCCATCCCAGCAATGACTGACTCATTTGTCAACAAAGAAACTCTATGTGTCCTCGATTCTTTATGAGTTGGCATAAAGTCCTTTAAAAAAGTACTCACAAGGTCCATTGACCTGGATGCCTCCTGGAAGAGTCTTGGTCTTCGAATGTGTGAAGATGTGAGAACAGAATTCTGACAACTCCTGCACAAATTCAGGACTCAGATCATCACTATTGAGTGTTTGAAGCTGTGAAAGCTTATTTCTCTTAGTGGGAAAATCAAAAACAAAGCATTTCTTCACTGGGAAGAACTTCTGTATGCATAGTCGTGGCAGATTGAATATTTCAGTTCTTTCATCACTACCTGCAGAAGGAAATAAAGGATTTAACATAGAATATAATTTATATCCACTTTAATCTATTCAATTTAAATAAATTTCCTTTCCCCTGATGTTGCAATAAACATAAAGAATAAAGACTAATTAGGAAAGGAAAGCAAAACAATTAGAGAAATTTGTTCAATAACTGGAGACTAATAGAATTTTGTAAAAGAGTTAGGTGGGTAAATATGGAAAATTATATACTTAGTTGCCCATTAAAAAAATAATAAGTTCTTGGGTACTTTTCTTTCTTTTTCCCAGACTGAAGCTCTGTTACCTTGTTTCAGCTTCAGCGACTTCTCCAGATATTCATCTGATGTGATGGCATGCCCATCTGTTTCCAGACTCAGGTAGAAATCTCTCAGAGTCCACACCAAGTCTGGAAAGAAGCTCATGTCAGTTGGTTCTTCACTTTCATTAAGGTCTGAAGAATTTCTTGCCTGGAGAAGATCTGTCATTTCTGTCACATTGCTGAGGCACAGTTGAGGGAAACTGGCAAAAGTCGGACTGTTTCTGATACTTCCTTAAACCTCTTTTGCTCCCTTCTGCACTTAACTGAATTAACACTGCATTGGTGACATACCCAAGGGCTCGTTTCATTATGTTTCTACTCTGTATGCTATCTTAATGTGTGTGTCATAGAATATTACTTTAACTATGTAAAGGTGTGTTACATTTGTTTGTGCTGTGGAATATTGCTTCAATTGTGTGGAGCTGTTTTACTTTTGTTTATGTTGCATTTGTGTAATTATGTACAGAAGTGTTGCTTCTCTTTCATCTTGCCTGTCTAAAGTACCTGATTGGCTCAATAAGAAGCTTAATGGCCAATAGCTAGGCAGGAAAGGGATAGGTGGGGCTTTTTGGCAGAGAGGAAAAATTAGGAGGAGAAATCCAGAAAGAAGAAAGGAAGAATACGAGAGAAGAAGGAAGAGAGAATGAGAGACACACCTGGGACAAGAAGCCATGCAGATGCCAGACAGCAGACAAGAGAAACACTGGAAGTACACTCTACAGAAGTAAGATAGGTAAAAAGCCCCAAGGCAAAAAGTAGATAAAGAGAAACAGGTTAATTCAAGTTAAAAGAGCTAGCCAGAAACATGCCTGAGCTATCCGGAGAATTCAAAACTAATAAATCTCCTGTCATGATTTGGGAGCTGGTGGGTGGCCTAAAAAACCTGGTGTGTGTGTCTGTGTGTGTGCGCACGAACTTTTGTGTGTGCAGATGTGCATAGCTATTGAGGCCAGACGTTGGTATTGGATATCTTCTTCTAGTTCTCTCCACCTTGTGTTTTGAGTCTCTTACTGAATGTGAGGCTCTACAGCTGACTAGGAAGCCCCAGGAGTCCTCCTGTCTTAGACTCCCCACACCCACACCCAGTCTTGGAGTGACAGGTACACTCTGCCATGCCTGGCTCTTTTATTATTCATTTATTTATTTATTCATTCATTTATTCATTTATTTAGACAGGGTGTCTTTGTAGTTTTGGAACCTGACCCGGAACTAGCTCTGGTAGACCAGGCTGACTTCGAGCTTACAGAGAACTGCCTGCCTCTGTCTCCCGAGTGTGGGGATTAAAGGCGTGTGCCACCACTACCTGGCTCCATGCCTGGATTTTTACATAGATGCTATGGATCCAAACTCCTGTCCTCATTCTTGGATGACAAACATTTCTCTGACTGAGCCATCACCCTTGCCCCTTTGTTTTAACTGTTATAAGTCCAAAAGGTCTCATAAGCGAATAGATGGTGTGTTTTCTCCACTGTAGGACTGTCCTGGACCACAAAGGATACTGCAGTAGGTCGATAGCCCCCTGGTCAATTTTGTTCATGGTGTTGTATACAATGGTGCTACTAAGAAGGATTGCCAGTGCAAAGATCTGAGTATCATTCTTTTCATTAATCTAGAAATCAGAAGAAATTTGAGTCATGTGTCAGGACATTCTTGGGTGAATAGCACCAAAAATAAAATGTTAATATACAGATATTAAACAAAGAAAAATAATTTGCAAGCTTTTCCCATTGGTGATTTTATACTACTGATTTATCATTCTTTGCTAACTCACTAGTCTTTCCTCTAATGACTCTTAGATGGTTGCAAAATGAATAAGTTAGTAAGGCAACCAGAATATTTAAAAGTAAAGTCTTATAGGGCCAAAACAGAACTGCCTTATGTGCATGGTACATATATCTGTATTACTTATTGATACCCATAAGCTGGTCTCATTAACAATCTTATCTCACTCCAAGACAATGCTGAAGAATGAGTTTATAACTTTTCCTATGCTGCAGATTAAGTAAATCAAGTTCAAATTATGGCTTATTGTCTGTGAATCTTGACAACATAAAAATTTTAAAAGGAAGAAAAAGCAAAAACAAAAACTTTTTCACAGAGAACATTCAAGAGAAAGGTCTAGTAATGTCCAAGAACCAGCTCATACTGATTTATAAAAGGCATATCTCCCCAGGTCCAAATTGAACTCTACATTGGAAACTTGAAGTCAATGAGAATGGGAACATTTAGGAAAATGTGACATGCTTTAGACTGAAGTGTTTTATTCATGGTAAGTGGTGTGTTAAATTCTTACCAGTGTACAACTAGAAAATGCCAGTGTGTCCACTGTTCATATAATTAGTTGGGAAAGACAAACAGAAAAACATTTGGAGAGACACCTTTTTTTTGTCAAAACCATGAAACTGCAGGTACTATAGGCATGGTTTAGACAACTTGATCTAACCAGTAGCCAACTATTAGTCCACATTCTCTGCAGGACTAGGTTTGTAACAGTGATTTCAATTCCACTATGTTTCAGTACTTAGGAAGTACTTAGTTCACCATCACTCTAGTACTCTCAGTATAGACTCTGCCTTAGGAAGGTGTTTTCTCACTCCATGCATCCAGGCTCTGCCTATTAAAAATAAAGGGCAAAAGTGCACTCAGGTCAACTGGAAATGCCAATTTTATGGGTGGTGAGAAGAGAAATTCCTGTACTAAGAGTATTTAGAGGCCCAGGAAGATAAATCCAATCCCAACAGAATCCTCTCTCCTTACCTTCTCAACATCTCCCAGGCCCTTTGTGTCAAGCAGAACTAGGATGTGGTCTGGCTTCTCGGGGTGAGGCACACACCACATCCAGATCCCCTTGGTGTGAGACTGCACTGTGGATCCAACAGAAAAGCCTGAAAAGCAAAGTGAGTGGAATTAATAGAAGAGGGCATCTGGAAGTCGGGTGGTGGCGGCGCATACGTTTAATTCCAGCACTCAGGAGGCAGAGGCAGGCAGATCTCTGTGAGTTCGAGACCAGCCTGGTCTACAGAGCTAGTTCCAGGACAGGCTCCAAAGCTACAGAGAAACCCTGTCTCAAAAAAACAAAAAGATAACAAAAAGGGCATCTGGAATTAAGGAATTCCCTTGAGAATTTAAGCTAGGATCCAAGGGAAACAAAATGACAAGACAGAAGAACGGACAATTGATGATATAAATAGAAGTAAAGGAATGAGCAAAGAGTATTAATGACTTAAAGTTGGCATCTGGTGCTATTTTAAAAATACAATCTCATGCTCCTAAAAACTTAAGAGTTTGAATTTATTTCATTGGGTTTATTTTGTTGAATTTGTTTCATTGATGTCCTAGTTTTTATAAAGGTAATATATTTTACTTTTTCTGGGAAGATATTGAGGAATAAACACATGCTAAGTCACAGACAGAGAGCTTCCCTTTAGCTACCAAAAGATGCAAACAGTAGCCGTGGCACAAACACAGTATCTATAAGGGTCCCCAAGGTTCTCACCTCACACCCTAAGCTGATGCTCACAATTTGGGTGGGTAGAGGGGACTCAGCAAGCATTGTTGGTGTCGCTCACCTTTCTCCTTCCCAGCCAGCTTGTTCATCAGGTAGGATTTGCCTGTACGGTAAAGGCCCACGATGGCCACCACCACCACCGGCTGTGTGATGGCCGACAGGATCCTCAGAGCCTCCTGGTTGGCCACTAGTTCTTCCTCATTGTTCCCAATGAGGCATATGGGTTCTGGCATGTGGATCTCCATGTCTAAAATGTTTCTTTGTCTGCTGGAGAAGAAACGGGATGACCTGAAATTTCTAGTATTTAAAGAAAGGCATTTTACCCACTGATTCCTGGAATAAATGATCTGAAAGCATTGCCTGAGTTTCTGAGATATTAAAAGCTAAAAACTAAGAACGGAAAATAAGTAGCAAAGTACAATAGCTCCTGCCTCTTTACAGACCTGTAACAGCATATGCTACAGCCTCTTAAGTTCTTGATAGACTCAGGAAACCCATTTCTTTAGCCTACCTACTAACTTAGATCTAGCTCATTAAATTGGCTTCCAGCTTGCTAACATTTCCTTGCATATCATTGGTTTGCTTGACTGTGACTTGTCGTGCACTTCTCTTACTGAGCTATATGACCGAACTGCACTACTTCATTGCCACCAAGCCATAATTCTAATATATATCATTTTCAAAGACATTATACATGTTTACTTATTGAAGTGGTACTTTAAAAAAACATTTTTACATAGATATGAATGTCCTTTATTAATGCTAAACTTCAAAGCATGGTCATTTTATAAATGATTAAAAAGACATCATTACTGGTATGCTGACAACTGTCTAATAAAATAGTTTAAGCTGAATGATAAAGGTAACACATGCTTTTCGGCCGCACCTAACAGGGAGACAGCTAACTTCCATTTTAGTACTGACTATTTAAAAGAGAAGCTAAAAAACATAATCTTTATTGAATTCACTTCTCATTACAAAACAGTAACAAGAAAACATCTGAATTAGTTGCACCCGCAGGCTATAAAAAAAGGATGGGTTTCCTTGCAGTTGTATTTAATGGTCATAAAGACACATTTGCTCCTCATGCTCAGAGCCAGGGCAGGGTAAATCATGCCTGTGGCTAAGAAACTGAAACAGGAACTGTTTTGATACAAGCAGCCAGTGGAAGATTCACCACAGATGGCAGCTGTCAAACCATGAGCATTAGGAAGTACCAAGTGCAAGCCCATGCCAGAAAACAGCCTTATCTCAGTGAACTGAGAATCTGATGCCAAGTGCTTGCCCATTCTAACCCATTTCTGGTGTGATTTTGCTACCCTGTTACCTTATCTATATACACAGCAGGAGTTAAAATGATTTTTTTGCAGATTATATAGATGTAGCTTTCAGTAATGATCTACAATTAGCTAAGACAAGAAAGATCACATCTGCAAGTGATGTGGAGGTTTAGAGGCCCTTATGTTTTTGGATGATGTCAGTAATGGAGGAAGAAACTAATTTAAATGAATTTTTAGCCTTTATAAAGAGCATTAGTACTGTGTGTCTCTAGTAATCATAGTATTTTAAATGTTAGCACCAAACAGTATCTGGGTAGAATCCTTAATGCTTTTACTGCAGCCAAATCACTAATGTCACTGCACATTTAATGTTCTCCAGGCACATTCCGAAATCATTACTTGGCCTTGCATAGCTCAGCCCAGGACTCAGGAATACATTCTCTGTAACTATTAGAGTTCCACAACTTTAAGGGAACTGGAGAGATGGTTCATCTGTTAAAAAGAACTGACAGCTCTTTCAGAGGACCAAGGTTTGTTTCCAAGAACCTACATGTTGGCTCACAACTGTCTGTAGCTCCAGTTCCTTCATCTGGCTTCCAAGGGCACCAGCGACTCATACACATAAAGTAAAAATAATCTGTCAATTTTTTAAAATCACATTTTGGCTTTGCAGTAACTTAGACTTGATGTCCAGTTTCAGACTTGCAACTGACTAGCATTATGATGTCATTCAACTATTTCAGTGTGCTTCATATAAGTCAGAAGCAAACAAATCAATATGCATTTATATCAGTAGAGAGCTGGCTGAAGTGGTAAAAAGCACCTGAGGCTATTGTAGAAGACCTGGGTTTGGTTGAACCCACATCAAGTGACTCACAACTACCTATAACACCAGTACCACGGGACCTGATGCTCTTCTTAACTCTGTGGACAACTGCAACCAAGGATAAGAGAAAACTTCACAGTGGGGAGCGTGTGTGTGTGTGTGTGTGTGTGTGTGTGTGTGTATTTATGTGTGTATGTGTAGGGGGGACTACAGAGAAGAAAACTGCTAAGAAATCTGAGAGAAGATGCTGAGGAGTTCTGGGGACAAACTTCTGGGAGAAAAGAGATCCTTGTAGGTATAGTTTTAGTTCAGGGTTTGCAGGACAGAATTGAGCGAAAAAGAGGTTAAAAAGTGAGTGACTGCCAAAGAAAAGAGGGTACGGAAACTTCAAGAGACCACAGCAAAGCTGAAAGCCCACTGCTGTGTCAGGAAGTGTCTTCCTTCTGTGCCTTGGAGTTTCACGTTTTCTTTGTCTTTCATTTTTTTTCTTTTTGCCTTCAGCATCTTAGATACTTACATTGCAAATCGACCTTTGCTCTTCCTTAAGCCACGAAACAGTTGCCTTCTTTTCTAAAATCCCCCAGGTCACAGACTGAAAGAGCTGCATCAGGATTTTTGAGGAATGGGATGATGCTTTGATCCCATTTTTATTTTTTAGCTACATTAATTTTCTAGCCCTTTCAACTTTCATTTCTTTTTTTAAATTTATTTTTGATTTTACATACCAACCCCAGTTCCTTCCACTTCCCCTTCTCTGTTATGTGACTTGATCTTTTGGGGAGGGGTCCCTGACAGTGGCACCAGGACCTATCCGAAGGGCATGAACTGCCTTTTTAGAGCCCATTCCCTGTGCTGGGGACACCTTGCTAAGCCTTGATACAGGGGGAGGGGCTTGGTCCTGCATCAGGTCTTAAAGGCAGAGGAATTTAAGCAGTGATTGTGGATGCCAAGAAGTTATAACGGAGCAATGAAAGAAAAACAGCTGGAAAGCATTTCTAGCCTTCAGTTTAGTCCCTGCCCAGGCTGCCTCTGATTGTCAGGAAGCAAATGTGACACTGAGTAAACCCTCTGACTGACAGATAAACAATTGTTTGTCTGCTAACACTGTGATTAGTCTTCCTTAGGGCTGATCCAGCATCCCAGGCTAAGATGCATTCCATCCTGGATAGAATATTTTAAAAACTAAACCATAACAGTCTCTGCCCACCCATGCATGTCCAGCCTTACCTTGACAAAAACTGAGGAGCCAAGTCAGAGCAAGAGGTGGGAAGAAAGCAGCTTCGAAGAGGTCTTTGCCAGAGTGCAAACCTGTTGTCCATTTTTAGCTGTGCTTGTTTCTCTTAAATACTGGCCAGTTCTGGGAATTCCCTTTCTCCTCCCAGCTCTCTAGCAGAAAACTTAGAAATGCATAGAAAAAACTAACATGGTTAGTTTCCAATCCTGAAAGGAAACTGAAACTACCCAAGCACAGACTATTCAGTTAAAGGCGATTTCCCACAGTGTTGCCCCATGAAAGGTGTGGTTACATTGAACTGATTTCTCAGATGTTGCCCATTGTTGCTGAAAGAGAGAATTGTCTTTCAGAATTGGCATCTTTCTTAATTATTGGGAGCATGGTTCATTTTATTCCTTTTAAATTAGAGTGATGTTATACCTGGTTTGGAGGTTGGTACTTTTTGAGGGCAAACCTCACTTACTACTTGAGGACTAATTTCTTGCGATTGTATCTGCATGCACTTAGGATAAAATTTGTATTATTGGTAGTAGGTTGACCAAGAGTCACAGGGTCTCTTTTGTGAGTTCTAAAATACCATTAACAAAAGAAAGAAAACCAGCTTTAAAAGGAAATTCAGGACCATTTTATTGGAGTTCAAAGAAAAAAAAGCAATGGGGGGGAGAAGGGGGACAGACAGGAAACCAGAAGGGAGAGATGGGGGTAGAACAAGAGCAAGTCATGCTTTCCAGGTTAGAGACCAAGCTATCAAGCATGGCAGCAGTGAAAGTCCCTAAGCGGCTGCATGGGGTGTGGACCTGCCTCTTGGCAACAGACAGGGATGGTGTTAAATCCCAAAGTTGGGTTGATCCAGGAGAAGAAGACAGCCCAAGCTGGAATCTTGAATCTAGCCTGTGAGAGAAGCTGGAGTAGAGGATACACTAAGCCAGACTTGGATTCTGATGAGCTTAAGAAACTGTGATATCAAAAGTGCCATTGGTTCAAGCCTGGAAGCTTTGGAAAAAGGGGTTTGGGAAATAACAGGTGACTAATCGGGAATCATCTGACATCTAAGGCTGTGGATGGCTACTATCTGGGGTTTTGATGTTGGCTTAGTCTGTTCAACATTTTATTTTAGAATCCCTTCAAGTTTGAAGGTGCAGTAAAATGTTTTGCATATATATCCAGGAATAGAATAAAATGGTCAGATAGTGTGAATTTGTCCACATTGTGGAAGATGTTATAAATCATTCTGCAATGTGATTTCCCAAGTCAGGGTTCCCACAGCAAAGAATGAGAATTCACAGTGCGCCAAATATCACCATTAGGAAATGCCAGAATTCTACATTGTTATCACTCGGAGGAATTCGTGGTTTTAATTGTAGGGTTTGTTTTGGGTTTTTGAGAATGAATTATAGTTAGGGAAGTGAAAACCCCTTTCCTTGTCATTGCTTTTTAGGATATGTGTAATCAAGACACTTGATGTTCTTTGTTGACATCTAGTGTTTTTCTCTCCTATTTTCCATCTTGAAAGACCTGGAACTAATGTCAACCATTTCTGAAAATGCTTTGTCATTCACAGTTTTAAAAATCTACAATCCTCTTAATCGATTTCTCTGAATGCCAGTAGTATTAAGCTAAATTTTGTCACTCTTAAATGCAAATGACCTAACTTCACTTATTGACAAGAGCATCCTTCCTTTTCAGCTGCAATGTCTTGAATCACCATGTACATTGAGTGTGCACGTGTGTATTTATCTCATTATGCTCACAACAACATTATCCTGTACTAGTTACTCTAGTCTTGGTTCTGGTTTGAAATCACCAATACAATTTGTGATCTTTTGTTTTCCCCTGTTGTTGGGGTTAGGGTTTCCATTGCTGTGATGAAATACCATGAACAAAATGCAAGTTGGGGAAGAAAAGATTTATGTGGCTTTCAAATCCAAAGACGCAGTTCATTGAGGAAGTCAAGGTAGGAACTCAAACAGGACAGGATTCTGGAGGAAGGTTTCTGATGTAGAGGCAATGGAGGGGTGCTACCTACTGGCTTTTCCTAATGGCTTGTTTAGCTTGCTTTCTTATAGAACCCAGGACCACCCCCAAGGGATGGCACCACCCACAGTGGGCTGGGAGAAAATACGCTACAGGCTTACCTACAGCCCCGTCTTTTGGAAACATTTCCTCATTTGAGAGTCTCGCCTTTCAGATGATTTTAGCTTATATCAAGTTGACACCTGTGGATTTTATAAGCTGATTAATTTCCTCTGAAATAGTCATTGGAGTTTTGTTTGCTATTGCATTAAAAGTGAAGATGAATGTGCATAGAAATGTCATATTAAAAATAAATAAATTTTATAATCCATTTTCTAGATAGGCCTGTCTATTTCTTGACTCTTCTTGAAGTCATCCAGAATTCTTGCGTAATTGTCTAGATACAATTCTGGAAAATTTTATAACATTTATTACAGAGTAAGTATTGAGTAAACTTGTCAAATACAACTATATCCAATGTACACATTTTACAAGCATACAGCTTCATGAATTTTCACAAACTTAACACACTATCAGAAATAAAGTAAAAAGACAGCATGCCAGGGGATCCCCTCATGTCCATGTTCAGTGTCTACTACCTCTGCTTTGTCCCTTCAATGAAAACAAATAACCCTGCTACAAGCATCATACACTGAGTTCCATCTAGTGACTAGATCAGTGTTATTCAGTGTTATTATGTGAGACTTTGTCTACCTCCTTTTCATTTAGCAGACGTGTAGTGAAAACATAGTTGGGGAATAAAGCAAACTTCATATCTTGGCTATTTTATGTCTTTTGCTTGTTATGACAAAATAACGATCTATGTCATATACATATCTGTTATCAATATTCTAGTTGCACTTGGTTATATGTTTCACATAGCTTATGTGTGTGTTTATTATTTTCTTGCAGCTGTTAAAATAATATTTACATTTGCTTATTAGTACTAATGTCAGTTGTTTTGGGTTTTGGTTTTTTTTATTTCTCATCTTGTTTTTTTTTTTTGTCTTATTCATAGATCACTCACAGTTTTCCATAGTGTGTCAGCATCAGCTCATCCTATACCAGTGCTCACCACTGTCCTGTGACGCCAGGAGCCGGGTCTCTAGGGATTTCCAGCAGAGCACAAAGCCTCTGGTAAGAAACCTATCTTTTCAGCTGTCAGTTTCACCCTGTGCTTATCTATGGGGTCAATGCAGCGACAAACCGAGTCCAGGATTTCTGGGATAGATGTCCACTCACTTTCCAAAGATTCCACCCTATGGGATTCCTTTAAGAGACTCCTTTTCCACGGAGTCACTCACTTCCCAAGGCAGAGTAATCTCTAAACTCGAGTGTGTAGTCTCAGAGTACATGACCTCAAAAGAAAAGGCAGATTGGTGACTCATTTTGTTTCCCTATGGTGCTTGAGTGAACTCAGAGGTAGAGTCAGATACAGTCCAGCCGCAGAGTGAGTTGTGCAGTGTCGGCAGGATTGTTGCTGTCCTCATGCGTGTGGTAGCCCCTTGGCTTGGGGACGCAAAGTTAACCTGAGACAGAGTTGGACTGAGCACTTTATGGAAGCCCCACTCCCAAATGGAAAACTCCAAAACTCACCGCTGAGTACAGGAGTTCAGCTGAAGGTCTAGAATGTTGGTTGTTGTTAAGACCTTTCCCATCACATTTTGATGGGAGGAGCCCATGGACTCTCACTCCTCCACCTGGCTCCTTTCCCTCCATTGCCTTATTCTCTAACCCTTCTCTATCTTATTGTGCTTTGAAGAGCAAGAATATATTATCTGATGGGACTTTGGTTTAGGTTTCACCAGTATATATAATCATCTGTCACCCCTGCCCCTCTCCCATGCCTATATGTATGCAAGAGATTCTATAAACACAAGCACAAACCCTCTTTATCAAGAATTGTCAGATCATGTTTTGAAATAACAAGCTTCTGGTTTTGCTTTTGTTATCCTGTTTTTCCAATAGCTATTCTGTGACAGGCGATGGGAACGCTGTGTTAGGACACCAGCAACTGAAAAGAGCAGCCACCCTGACTTTGGAAGCCCTATGGAGGACAGGGACACAGCTGACAGTGAGCAGACATAGTGATGGCTCCAAGCATTTGGCCAAGTTCCCCCTCAGTGACACTGTCCATGCCATGAAGATTTTCTAGACTAGGAACTACAGATTGTCCCTGTAGAAGAAAGTGTAGAACAATAGTCTTTGAAGTACCCTGGCGTCTAGAGATATGGCTTAGTAGGTAAAGTGTTTGCCATGTAAGCATGAGGACCTGAGTTCATATTCCCAGAGCGCATGTAAAAGCCACATGCTTTAGTGTGCCTCTGTCATCCCAGCATTCCTAACATGGAAACAGGAAGCACATAGGATCACCTCAGAAACTCGTGGGGCCACTAGCGCAGCTTAGGAAACAGAAAGCAGCTGAAGAGGGACCCTGCCTTGAACCAGGTGAAAAGCAACCCTCCCACATGAGTGTGCAACACACGTGGCTACACTTACACACATTAGCGTGCATACGTACACACCAGCATACTTACACACACATACATAACCAGAGAGAGAGAGAGAGATCAGACATATACACAAGATAGAAATATATCACAGGGTTAAGTGGTTCAATTGCCCCTGGACTTTAATTTTGTAGTTGGCTGTCTCTTTAGATTCTTTAAAAGAAAACAATCACATTCCCATTTTGCAGTCGGAGAAAAGCAGCTGAATTCCTAGAAATGTCCAAGTTAGAGCAGGAGTTCAGTTGCTTTCAGTTTCCATTAGAGTTATATTTCAGGAAATGCCTTCACAAAGAGCTTTGCTTTGGCGCAAGAGTTCATTTTCCTGCTGAGAGAACAATCCTGCCAAGCTGCTTGAGAACACAACTCCTGGAAGTGTGTTCAGTTTGAAGGGAGAAACCTCGAGGGTGGGATCCCAGAATCCCCCCCACCGCCTCACTACTCCTTATGAGCTGGTGTATGGCACCGTCTGTTCAACATCTTTCTTGAATTAGACTATGTGTAGACAAGACTATGTATAGAATGTAGATAGGCCTGTTGCTAGGGCTTGTCATGAGCACTATTCAGCACTGTGGGTTGTTATCAATTCATTCTCTGTAAAAGACACCGTGACTTAAACTTAAAACACACACACACACACACTCTGAATAATCACATCACTTAATGAATAGTCCCAAACTCTTTCTATTGCTCAGGATAAAAGCTGGGCATAGTGCTGTTTTAACCACTTTAACAGTTTTAACCCCAGCACTAGTTATGTGACTCTCTGGGTTTAAGGTCAGTCTGGTCTACAGAGTAAGGAGTGAGGTCCAGGATAGCAGCCAGGGCTACACAGAGAAACAGAGAAACCCCCATCTTGAAAAAAACTACATCACTCCTTTATAAACTTTCAAAATGAATATGTATATTCACTATATAGTCACTTATATAAATGAACATATATCCACTATATATGTTCATTTTTATATATTCATTCACATATACTCACATAAATATATATCCACTTATATGCCTGCAAAACATATAAATAAAATTGGGAATTTACTCTTGAAGCCTTTCTAAAAAAGAAAAAAAAACTACAGAAAAAAAAGCCAGTTTGCAATAGCTAACAACAACAAAAGCCTGCGAAAGCTTGCGCAGTCTGCCCCCTGCTGGCACTTTCTAAACCCAGTCTATCTCCAATTCACAACCTGCATCCAGAAATAACCAAACTCTTACCCAACCTATTTTGCACAAAATCCTTCTGCCTAGAACTAATTTTTACCTTTTATTATCTAAGTAAATTGTGCTTCTCAAAAGTTTGGTTTAATTCTACATTTCTTGGGGAAACATTTCTACCCAAATAGTCTCTCCTTTCTATACTTGCATTATCTCCATGCATTATCTCCAGTTCCCTTACAGTGCTTAGCAGAAATTGAAACATTTCGTTTGTTCACATGACCATTTAGTGTCTTATTTCTCAAAACCAAAAGAAAGCAGCACTAGAATCATGACTGCTCTGGCTGAGAGTGTATCCAGGCTACCTTCCCTCACATCCAGCCTGTGTCAGTGGCCAATACCTGTCACCATTGAATGAACAGATGCAATCATTTTGGAAAGTGCTACTTTATTTTCCTTTTCACACAAGGATTTTGCTCTTTGCACATGAACCTTCAACAGAAAGTCTCTCCCACAATTCTGGAAGCAGGATCTCGTTGCCATAATAAATGTTGCCCTTGTTATGGTCATCAGCAGGGTCCAACATCTTCCCATTACGTTCAGTTGTGGTCTGGGGATTCTGCAACACAAAAGAAACTCACAAATAAATAAATAAACAGGAAAACCAGTCAGTTTAGGGCTTTCCTACTTGCTTTATAATTTTAATGAACGTGCTGCATTTAAATTTAATACTAATTATATAATCTGTTGAACAGAAAATAAAAATAATTGTGAGGCTTCTGATTCTGGTGACTTCTTTAGCTGGATGACGAGAAAACTTACTATGCAGTTTATAACAAAATTAACTCAGGTAAGCATCCTTACCCCAGCACATCAGCTTGCTAAGGGTACCACAACTGAACACTACACTCCTGTGTTTGCTTTCCCAAAGGTCACTTTCTTTTGTAGGCAGAGCTTTTCTGTGTCCCGGAAGTCACTCTCAAATAACCACAAGAGACTTAATATTAATTATAAATGCTTAACCGATCACTCAGACATTATTAGCTAACTCTTACATTTTACATTAATTCACTTCTATCAACCTGTGTGGTGCCTCAGGCTCATGGATTTGACCTCTCCTGCATGTCCTGCTTCCTTTCCATCCAACTGGAGACTCTTCTGACTCTGCCCTCCTTCTTCTCAGCATTCTCTCTGCCCCCAAAAATCCTGCCTAGCCATTAGCCAGTTAGCTTTTTATGAATATATTTACAGTGTAAAAAGATGGTTCCATGGCACCTTTTCTTATACAAAGTACACTCACCTCGTCCCCAAAAGCCCACAGGTGTCCCTCATCCTAGTACACTAACCCGCATCGTCCCCAAAAGCCCACAGGTGTCCCTCATCCTAGCACACTGACCCCATCCATCCCCAAATGTCCACAAGTGTCCCTCATCCTAGTACACTAACCCGCATCATCCCCAAATGCCCACAGGTGTCCCCTCATCCTAGCACCAAACTTTATTTATTTTTTTTTGAGAAAACAAAACACTTAATAAAAATTTCCAAGGAAGAAAATTGGGATGGAAAAAAATCAAATCTAACTAAAACAAAAAAAATGATTTTCGATGGCCCCAGTTATTACATTTATAAAAGTATGACTCTCAGACCTATGAAGTATATGGATTCACAAGGAAGAAATCTCAAAAGTCAGAAAAGTAAAAGCCTCAGGTTATCCACAGTGGCAACTAGACATTGTAGAACTTTTCATAGAAGCAGACATAAGCAACAAATTCATTACTTAGAAGTTTCAAGAGTTTTCACACAGTGTCCTCAACAGTAATGAGCTAAACCACAAACAAGAATATGGTCCAAAAAAGGTTCTCAGGGGTTGCCAAACCAGTAAACAAAAATAGAGAAATGTTAAAAGGATATTTAGGAGTGAACTTAACCCCAGAACAATGATTTGAGGGAAAAGAATGACTATTGAGTCAAACACACACACAAGCAAATTTTTAAATTTATTTATTTATTTTAAAAAGAAAACAATCTTTTTTTCATTTTACATACCAATCCCAGTTCCCACTCCTCCCCTCCTCCCCTTCTCTCCACTTAACTCTCCCACTCCACCCCCATCCACTCCTCAGAGAGGATAAGGCACATTGACGCAAGCATAGTTTTACAAAATAAATGCATGGCGTTTATCTGGACTGCCTCTGGTTTTATTAAAACAGTAATGCTCAGTAGGAATAAATAAATAAATAAACTAATGCTTTAGTTAAAAGACAAGAAGAAACTAAAGGAGCAACAACAGTAGCTTGCCCCACGACTGAGACAGAACACATGGAAACTTTATTAGATGGTTTAAAGGAGAAAATGAGTCACAATATACAGTGAGATTTACAGACTGGTCTATAGACCAAACCCCTCTGTTGTCTGCTTGGTAAATAAAGTTTTTTTAAAACACAACTATCTCCATTCATGTACATGTTGTCCATGGTTGACTTTATGGCATAAGAACACTACTGATTAGAACAAAAACACTGCATATACCACAAAACTTAAACTGTTTCCTTCAGGATTCTTTTTTTTTTTTAACAGTCCTGAAAGAGTTTATTTTTCTTTTTTTTCCACATTTAATTTTTTATTATTGCATTATAAATAGTACCATTCAAAATTTCCACCTCCTCCGCTCCTCCCATTTCCCTCCCGCTTCCCCACTCCCCCTCCCCTTTTCCCCTCCAGTCCTAAGAGAGGGCAGGTTACCCTGCCCTGTGGGAAGCCCAAGGCCCTCTCGTCTCCATCCAGGCCTAGGAA